>NC_046127.1:1088770-1231270 GCF_010993605.1 Petromyzon marinus | reverse complement strand
GGAACGTCGGCACGCGAGCCGCCTGCAGGACCTGCGTGACCGCCTGGAGCAGTCCGAGACGACGAACCGAAGCATGCAGAGCTACGTGCACTTCCTCAAGACCTCCTACGCCAACGTGTTCGGCGACACGGCGCCGCTCGCCAGCTCGCCCGTGCGGGCGCGCTCGCCCGTGTGACGGCGGCGCCGGTCCACCCCTCACCGCCCCCCCCCCCCCCCCCCCCCCCCGGAATGCTCAATCGTTGAAAAACTTTTTGTTTAATATTGTTTCGTATATTTGTGTTTTCCACTGCACAACCGGGCCGTGCCGGGGCCATGCTGAGCCGGCCCGACGCCGCGTCCTCACCGCGTACCGACCGGCTTGGCGCGCGCGGTGAAACGAGCAGGGACGCGCGTGGGTGACGCGGCGAGCGAGCGGAGACGCGTGTGGGCGCCACGGTGACGGCTCATCCTCACCGCGTCCCGACTGACGTCACACACGCGGTGAACGAGCGGAGGCGCGCGTGGGTGACGCGGCGAGCGAGCGAGCGGAGACGCACGTGGCACTTATTGGGGTTTGGTTCTGGCTCTGCCCGGCAAACAGCCAGTGGAAAACCACCCGTGCCGTGAGTGCACCGTGCCGGCTCGGCTAGGATGTGGCCAGCAGAGAATCGGTAACGGTTGGAGCGATCGGCACAAACGGAATTTGAACCAAAGCACGGGGAAAACAGCAAATTTGTAAAAAGTAATGAAAACAGAATGGAATGAAATGCAGCAAAATGCGCCGCTTATCGGATAGAGGTTTTCTAATAATGACATTTATAGAGCGCTTTTCATCAAAGATCTCAAAGCACTGTACATGACAGCAACAGCAGACACTGGGCATAAAAATAATATAAATACATTTTAAAAATAATTTCTTAAATTAGCAAAAAATTTACAAACGGAAGCTTATTAAATTTAGGTTTGAAGGGGCAATTCAAAAATGTCCAAAGACTCAGAGAGATCCCTCTTGATTCCTCGCGGAAGAGCGTTCCATCGCCTGGTGGCTACACGGGGAAAATCTCCATCTCCCACCGACCGAAAGCTTCGACCGGGGAATGCAGAGAGAAGATTTGCATCCCCAGATCTTAGGGAACTTGAGGGGACACATGGTGGTTGAAGCATGTCAATGATGTAGCCTGGGGCAAGATGGTTCATTGCTTTGTATATACGTCTGGCCAGATGGTATGCTTTGGTTTCAATATATTTAATATCTACTCCGTGTTCGATATGTCTGTACATGTGTTTTTTTACCGTCACGCGTGTTGCTTAGCCTCTGTGGGTATTTGACGCTTCCGCCGTTGTACTTGATGTGAATACAGTGAGTGGTTCCTGTTACACCCAGGTCTGACTCGGTAGTGTGCCGTACTTCGTAAAAGTCTGCGACTCCGCTGTGCGTGGCCTGATGCTTCACTCTCCGTACAGCGCGCGGGGTCTTCAACTTGGAATCCGGCAGGAAACTTCGATAATTGCCGCCGAAACGCCACGGTACTTGAGTTGTAAATGTCGTGGTGGCTTTACTGTCTGGTGTGAGAAAAGGTTTTACGCTTTCTGGCAATAAAACAGGTGCTAAGATGTTCAAACACCAAACAGAAACCTTTTGCAAGAAATCATGTCTGATTGGTCTACGCCAGAGACAGCCTTCTTTAGGGCCTAATCTCAACCAGCGTTAGGCCAGGGAACGCCAAGAGGCGAACGGCACAAAGACAATGCCACTATCGGGTGTGCCGAAGTAGTTAACTAATTGGCATGGTCTGCTTACGTGACAAACCCTTACTGTAGGAATAGGTTTTACCCTTTTAACTGGCACAAAAACTGACACCTTTATTCAAGGCATCATGTTTGCAATAACCACAACACAAGCAGTCAAAATGCAAACAAAAAAGATGGACTGTCCTTGAATTTTTGTGCCAGTTAAAAGGGTAAAACCTATTCCTATATCTTGTTTCTGGCAAAGGAGGTCTCATAATGTTAAAACCCTTACTGATTGGCTGTGTCGGGTGGTGGAGGGTTTAATGACGCATTCATATTTACGCGATCTAACCCAAAAAAAACCCCTGTGTGATGGAAAACTTGTTGTATCTTGGCCGCACTCAACTGGCACGGCAATAATAACCCGGCTTACGCCGTCGGGCGGTGAATCCCTGGAAGGTGAGACGGCGAGTCGCGTGCTTCAAAAATGCCGAAGGAAAAACCGGAGGAACCCAGAGAAAGATCCACGCGATCACCACGGGGAGAGAGGCACGCGAACTCCAAATACACAGCAGGCGTCGGGGACGAGATCAAACCCATGACCGCCTGTATACCGGGCGAGATAGTTAACATCTATCCACCGTGATGATGAGAGAGGCACGCGAACTCCAAATACACAGCAGGCGTCAGGGACGAGATCAAACCCATGACCGCCTGTATACCAGGCGAGGCAGTTAACATCTATCCACCGTGATGATGAGAGAGGCACGCGAACTCCAAATACACAGCAGGCGTCAGGGACGAGATCAAACCCATAAACCTCCTGTATACCAAGAGAGGTAGTTAACATCTATCTACCGTGATGATGAGAGAGAGACACGCGAACTCCAAATACACAGCAGGCGTCAGGGACGAGATCAAACCCATGACCGCCTGTATACCAGGCGAGGTAGTTAACATCTATCCACCGTGATGATGATGAGAGAGGCACGCGAACTCCAAATACACAGCAGGCGTCGGGGACGAGATCAAACCCATGACCGCCTGTATACCAGGCGAGGTAGTTAACATCTATCCACCGTGATGATGAGAGAGGCACGCGAACTCCAAATACACAGCAGGCGTCAGGGACGAGATCAAACCCATGACCTCCTGTATACCTGGCGAGGTAGTTAACATCTATCCACCGTGATGATGAGAGAGACACGCAAACTCCAAATATACAGCAAGGGGTCTGGATCGAACCCACGCCCTCCTGTGTATCAAGCGAGTCCGTTAACATCTGACCACCGTGGTGCCCGCAAATCCCCGGTCAACGACGTCGGTGATGAGCTCCTGAACGGCGCAACGACGAATATCGAAACGACATCAATCGACTTGCAGGGCAGCAGTAGGCGGCAAGGGCCGAGAGGCGACGGATAGCGAGAAAGGACGGGACGGCGCCTTCAGCGACGTGAGTGTGTGGGGTTGGGGTGACGCGTTTGCGAAACAACGTCAAAGTGGACGAGGCGTCAGTCGCGGGGGTATTGCCGTGCTCGAGAGGTGGGGGAACATTCTCAACCTGACTGACCATCAACCACCGGTCATATCTGTTGGAGTCTACAAGTACAGCCCTGCCCCGCTCTATGTATGTTCAACTTCTTTTCCACCACATGTAGACAACCGTGCTCATCGCAGGTGCAGTGTTGAGTCTATGGGCAGTGTTGAGTCTATGGGTAGTGTTGAGTCTATGGGCAGTGTTGAGTCTATGGGCAGCGTTGAGTCTATGGGCATCGTTGAGTCTATGGGTAGCGTTGAGTCTATGGGCAGTGTTGAGTCTATGGGCAGTGTTGAGTCTATGGGCAGTATACTCTTTGGTTCTATTCGGTAAAGTCACGTAGGTAAATAATAAAATTTACCGAATAGAACCAAAGAGTATGGATCCTTGCAGTCACAAAAGCTTTAAATCTAGAATCTATGGGCAGTGTTGAGTCTATGGGTAGCGTTGAGTCTATGGGTAGCGTTGAGTCTATGGGTAGTGTTGAGTCTATGGGTAGTGTCAGTCTATGGGGCAGTATGTGTGTCTGTTGAACTTCTATCGCACCGTACCTAGCCAGCCTTGCTATTTGGAGGTGCAGTGTTGAGTCTGTGGGTAGTGTTTAGTCTATGGGCAGTATGTAAATGTGTACGTTGAACATCTTTCGCACCGTACGTAGCCAACTGCGCTCGCTGTGCATATAGAGCATCCGCCCAGCAACCGGCCCCAACTTTTGACTGTAACCCCGAGCGGGAAGAGGCCACGAGGAAGACCGCGAGGGAGGCTTTGTGCACACGCTGCTGAGGAGCCGGTAAGTAAAGTCCACGTGACCCCGGGGAGAGAGAGCCCCGCTACAGCAGGCGTCGGGGGCGGGGATCGAACTCCCCACCCCACGGACCTCCCGTATACCAGGCGAGGGAGTTAACATCCATGATAAGTTTTTTATTTAAAGCTTTCGTGACTGCAGCAATTCATATTCTTTGCTCTTTCGGTAAAGTCACGTTGAAGGGAAACAATAATCACGACCGTTTGCGTTATGGTCGAAACGTCGTGAGAATTTTTATTTTTTTTATATATTTTTTTATTTTTGTTTCCCTTCAACGTGACTTTACCGAAAGAGCTAAGAATATCCATAATAGGTCTTCACTTAAAGCTTCCGTGACTGCAGGAATGCATACTCTTTGGGTTTTTCGGCGGTTAAAAATAACAAAATACAGCGGGTGGGCTGTTGAGGCAGTCCGCCTGCTGTATCGTTTCACCTGAAGACGATTGTTTGTGTTGCTATCGAAACGTCGTGATTTTTTTAAAAAAATATTTTTCTCTCTCTACGTGACTTTACCGAAAGACCCGAAGAGGATCCATAATAGGGTTTCATTGTTGTTAGCTCGCAAAAAATATAAATGTGCCGTCAAACCCGCCAGCACCCGGCACAGCCAATTAGTGAAGGTTGTGTCGCTTAAGCAGAACGTGGCAAATCGTGACTCGCACAGCACACGGGCGCGTTGGAGAGCAAAGCCACAACATTTACAATCCGAGTGTACGACGTTTCGCGCAGTACATTACAATCGGCATCATCAGGCGCACAGCAGCCAGATTCGCGAAAGCCTCTGCGCTCGACTGGAGTCAGCGTCCCTGAGCCTGTGCAGAGTCGGTGCGCTTGCATTTGTGCGTAACCACGGCCGATTTGGTGTTCCAAAGCCATGTTGCCATTTCAAATAAGACGTCACTTGATTACGCCAGCGACGGAAAACGATCGCCGTCTTTTGCGGACCAGAAGGCGCACATTTCGACCCTTGGGTTTCGAAGCATTGGTTGGGGGGGGCGCGCTTCGTACAATACGGTAGGGCGTGTGGCGCCTAGGTCGACTCGGCCTCAACTGAGCACCCGGTGCGGTGTGCAAACCTCGCCACCGGGGAGACAAAGGCGGCCGGGCGTGGCGCTTGCCACGTCTGCCCCTCGTGTGCCACAATGCTGCTCGCGAGCTGCACGGTTTTTTTAATGCCATACGGGGGTTGGGGGGGGGGAATCTTTGTCTCCGTCTGGCATGATGTGTGTAATACGTGTGTGTGTGTGCGAGATGCGTGTATAGGCGGTGGATGTGTATGTCAGTAAGGTAAGTGTGTGTGTGTGTTGTACCACGGGGAGTAATGTGTACACTGCGGTATTGGGTTTCAGTGCGGGAGAGAGGTGGCGGATACATTAAGTCGGGGAGGGTGATAACGGCGATCGTACAGCGCCTCCGTGTCGCTCTTCTAACGCTGCTGCGACCATAGTTACCGTTTCGTCTCGTCTGACCCTCTAACAGTTTCAGTTTTCAGTTTATTGATTTTGGTATAGCCCTGTGAGCCATTCGGCTCTTCAATCGGGTGCAACCACAACAAACAAAAAAACAAAAACACGAACGAGAAAAACATCTTACAGTGACTACGTGACTGTCATCACTCATCCGCTCACTCAACCAATCACTCATTCAACCATTCACTCACTCATCCGCTCATTCAACTAATCATTCATTCACCCCTTCACTCATCCACTCACTCATTCACTCATTCCTTCACAACCCGAACCCAACCACTCTGCAGGGAACAACAGCGACACTTATTCACTCAACCAATCACTCATTCACTCACTCAACCAATCATTCATTTACTCAACCAATCACTCATTCAACCAATCACTCATTCACTCACTCAACCAATCACTCATTCACTCATACGCTCATTCGACCAATCGCTCATTCACTCATTCGACCAATCACTCATTCACTCATCCGCTCACTCAACCAATCACTACTCCGCTCGCTCAACCAATCAATCATTCACTCGACCAATCACTCATTCACTCACTCGACCAATCACTCATTCACTCAATCAATCACTCATTCACTCAGCCGCTCACTCAACCAATCACTCCTCCGCTCACTCAACCAATCAATCATTCACTCGACCAATCACTCATTCACTCACTCGACCAATCACTCATTCACTCAATCAATCACTAATTCACTCATCCGCTCGCTCACTCAACCAATCACTCCTCCGCTCACTCAACCAATCAATCACTCACTCGACCAATCACTCATCCGCTCACTCAACCAATCACTCATTCAACCAATCACTCACTCATCCGCTCATTCAACTAATCATTAATTCACCCCTTCACTCATCTACTCACTCATTCACTCACTCCACTCACCCACACATCCGTGCACTCATTTACTCACTCAATCACTCACTCATTTACTTACTCAACCAATCACTCAATCACTCACTCAACCACTCACTCAAACAATCACTCACTCGCTCAATTACTCAGTCAAACAATCACTCATTCACTCACTCATCCGCTCACTCAAACAATCACTCATTCGCTCACTCAACAATTCACTCTTTCACTCACCCACACATCCGCTCACTCATTTACTCCTTCACTCACCCACAAATCTGTGCACTCATTCACTCCTTCACTCAACCACGCATTTGCTCATTCAACCAATCACTCATTCACTCCTTCACTCACCCATTGATCCGCTCATTCAACCCCACACTCATTGAGGAGTGGGGAGTACATTGGCTTGGGGAGTCCAGTGGAGAGTGTGGTGGGGTCGAGGGTGTGGTGGGGTGGAGAGTCCAGGAAAGAGTGCTGCGGGTTGGCGGGGTAAGTGAGTCGGTTTAGAGGGATAGATGTGTGGGATGGTGAGCGGGTAGGGCTACCTGGGGTAGGGTGAGTGGGAGGGTGAGTGGACATGCATAGCGGCATAGGGGAGTGGGTGGGTGGGCGAGAGGGTTGGTGGGCGAGAGGGTGAGTGGGCGGGTGGGTGAGTGGGCGGGTGGGTGAGTGGGCGGGTGAGAGGGTGAGTGGGAGGGTGGGTGAGAGGGAGGGTGAGTGGGAGGATGGGTGAGAGGGTGAGTGGGAGGTTGAGTGGGTGAGAGGGTGAGTGGGTGAGGGGGTGAGAGGGTGAGTGGGTGAGTGGGTGAGAGGGTGAGTGGGTGAGAGGGTGAGTGGGTGAGTGGGTGAGAGGGTGAGTGAGTGAGAGGGTGAGTGGGTGAGTGGGAGGGTGAGTGAATGGGTGAGAGGGTGAGTGAGTGGGTGAGAGGGTGAGTGAGTGGGTGAGAGGGTGAATGAGTGGGTGAGAGGGTGAGTGAGTGGGTGAGTGAGTGGGTGAGAGGGTGAGTGGGTGAGTGGATGAGAGGGTGAGTGGCTGGGTGAGAGGGTGAGTGGGAGGGTGAGTGAGTGGGTGAGAGGGTGAGTGGGTGGGTGAGAGGGTGAGTGGGAGGGTGAGTGAGTGGGTGAGAGGGTGAGTGGGTGAGTGGGTGAGTGGGAGGGTGAGTAAGTGGGTGAGTGAATGGGTGAGAGGGTGAGTAAGTGGGTGAGAGGGTGAGTGAGTGGGTGAGAGGGTGAGTGAGTGGGTGAGAGGGTGAGTGGGTGGGTGAGAGGATGAGTGGGAGGGTGAGTGAGTGGGAGGGTGAGTGGGTGAGAGGGTGAGTGGGTGAGAGGGTGAGTGGGTGAGTGGGAGGGTGAATGAGTGGGTGAGTGAATGGGTGAGAGGGTGAGTAAGTGGGTGAGTGAGTGGGTGAGAGGGTGGGAGGGTGAGTGGGAGGGTGAGAGGGTGAGAGGGTGAGTGGGTGAGAGGGTGAGAGGGTGAGAGGGTGAGTGGGAGGGTGAGTGGGTGAGTGGGAGGGTAAGTAGGTGGGTGAGTGAGTGAGTGAGAGGGTGAGTGAGTGAGAGGGTGAGTGAGTGAGTGAGAGGGTGGGAGGGTGAGTGGGAGGGTGAGAGGGTGAGTGAGTGGGAGGGTGAGTGAGTGAGTGAGAGGGTGAGAGGGTGAGTGGGAGGGTGAGTGGGAGGGAGGGTGAGTGGGAGGGTGAGTGAGTGAGTGAGAGGGTGAGAGGGTGAGTGGGAGGGAGGGTGAGTGAGTGAGAGGGTGAGTGGGAGGGAGGGTGAGTGGGAGGGAGGGTGAGTGGGAGGGTGAGTGAGTGAGTGAGAGGGTGAGTGGGAGGGAGGGTGAGTGAGTGGGAGGGTGAGTGGGAGGGAGGGTGAGTGGGAGGGAGGGTGAGTGGGAGGGTGAGTGAGTGAGTAAGTGAGAGGGAGGGAGGGTGAGTGAGTGGGAGGGTGAGTGGGAGGGAGGGTGAGTGGGAGGGAGGGTGAGTGGGAGGGTGAGTGAGTGAGTGAGAGGGTGAGAGGGTGAGTGGGAGGGAGGGTGAGTGAGTGGGAGGGTGAGTGGGAGGGAGGGTGAGTGGGAGGGAGGGTGAGTGGAAGGGAGGGTGAGTGGGAGGGTGAGTGAGTGAGTGAGAGGGTGAGTGGGAGGGAGGGTGAGTTGGAGGGAGGGTGAGTGGGAGGGAGGGTGAGTGGGAGGGTGAGTGAGTGAGTGAGAGGGTGAGAGGGTGAGTGGGAGGGAGGGTGAGTGGGAGGGAGGGTGAGTGGGAGGGTGAGTGGGAGGGTGAGTGGGAGGGAGGGTGAGTGAGTGGGAGGGTGAGTGGGAGGGAGGGTGAGTGGGAGGGTGAGTGGGAGGGAGGGTGAGTGGGAGGGAGGGTGAGTGGGAGGGTGAGTGGGAGGGTGAGTGGGAGGGAGGGTGAGTGGGAGGGTGAGTGAGTGAGTGAGAGGGTGAGAGGGCGTGTCGACTCCGACCCCCTTTGCGACTCGTGTCCGAGACTCTTTCAGATGTCGCGCTGCTCCGAGCTGAAGACATCGCCAGACGTTCTCCCTCTCTCTCGGCAGCGTCCCTCAGACATCACCTCTGTCTGTACCTCGCTCTCTCTCAGTCTGTCTCTTCGTGCGTCTCTCTGTCTCAATTGTTCTGCTCTCCGTTTCTGTCTCCGGTTTCTCTGTGTCCGTCTGCGTGTATGTGTCTGAGACGCCACCTCTCTGAGACATGACCTCAACGTGTCTCTCTCTCTGGTTCTGTGCGTGTGTGTCGCTGTGTCTCTGTCTCCCTGTCTCTCCTTCTCTCGTGTTTCTGTCTCTGTGTGTCTCTCGCTGTATGTGTGTCTCTGTGTGTCTCCGTGTCTCTCTCTCTCTGTGTGTCTCTGTATCTCTCTCTCCTCCAGACTCTCGTCTCCGTAGAGACAAGCTCTGTCTCTGAGTGTCTCCCTGTCTCTCTGTCTCTGCGTGTCTCCCTGTCTCTGTGTGTCTCCCTGTCTCTCTGTCTCTGTGTGTCTCCCTGTCTCTCTGTCTCTGTGTGTCTCCCTGTCTCTCTGTCTCTGTGTGTCTCTGTCTCCTCCCCCAGACTCTCGTCTCCGTAGAGACAAGCTCTGTCTCTGTGTGTCTCCCTGTCTCTCTGTCTCTGTGTGTCTCTGTGTCCTCCCCCAGACATTTGTCTCCGTGGAGACAAGCTCTGTCTCTGTGTGTCTCTGTCTCCTCCCCCAGACGCTGTCTCCTCGACTCGGATCAACCCCGCCAGGTAACCCCTCCTCCTCCTCGTCCCCTCCTCGTCCCCTCCTCTTCCCGCAACTTGACGATGTTGGTGGTGCTGGTGTCGTCGCGGTGATGAGGTGTGTGATGAGCTGTGAGGTGGAGACGGGTGAGGAGGGAGTTGTGGTGAGTGGTGAGGTGGGTGAGAGGTGTGAGGTGTGTGTGTGTGGCACAGTGAGGGGCACAGCTGCTGTTGCTGCTGCTGGTGGTGGTGGTGCATCTGCCGGTCATCTCAGCCAGCCCACGGCACCTGCTGGGTTTGTGCCGTGACTTCATGCACCTAGCCTGGCACAGTAGGGGGCACAGCTGGTGGTGCATCTGCCGGTCATCTCAGCCAGCCCACGGCACCTGCTGGGTTTGTGCCGTTACCTCATGCACCTAGCCTGGCACAGTAGGGGGCACAGCTGGTGGTGAATCTGCCGGTCATCTCGGTCAGCCAACCCATGGCACCTGCTGGGTCTGTCCCGAGACCTCCTGCACCTAGCCTGGCACAGTAGGGGGTACAGCTGGTGGTGCATCTACCGGTCCATCTCAGCCAGCCCGCGGCACCTGCTGGGTCTGTCCCGTGAGCCCCCTGCCAGCAGCGAGCCTTCGACACCTCACGTGGTCGCCTCCAAGTGCACCCAGCCTGGCACGGGCGCCGTGGTGACGCCACCCTCACTTAGTGGCGAATGGCGCGGGTGTTGGTGAGGAGGTGAAGTGGTTGATGAGGTGTCGGGTGAGGAGGTGTAATGAAGAAATGAGAGGCAGCCGAAGTCGCCTGCAAGTGAGTGCCTGGTGCGGTGTTGTGTAGAAGACATCGCCACTGGGGAGACAAAGGCGGCCGGATGTGGTTGCTGGCCACCCACCCCCTCGTGTGCCACCGTGCCGGCCTTCACAGGTGCTGCTACTCGCTAACAGCACTTGCCCCGATAGTCTGTTAGAGGCTACGCGGGGGGTCTTTGTCTTTATTTGGTTCTTAAAAGGAAACAATTTATAATAGGCAACGTTTCGGGCAATGGCCCTTCTTCAGGGCACACAGCTCTCTCAAGAGAGCGCTGGTGGTGTCTATGCACGTGACCTGTGATGCAGCGGTTTGGAGGCGAGAGGTTGATGGATCACTGCACGAATGTTGTGAGAGACTCCCTTCTACCGGTGGGCAGGCATCAAGGAGGAACCCAATACCCTCCCTGGCTTTGTCAGTGTTGAGTCTATGGGCAGTTCATAATAAAGGTTTTTGGGTTAGATCGCGTTTATTTATAAATGTGTCGTAACCCTCCACCACCCGACACGGCCAATCAGCAAAAAAAAAGTGTCACGTTGACAAAAGACAAATAATTCACTACTTCAAAGCGAAAGCCTACGTGTTAAACTTCTATGGGCAGTGTTGAGTCTATGGGCAGTGTTGAGTCTATGGGTAGTATTTTTCGATTTAAAGCTTTGGTGACTGCAAGGATTCATCTTCTTTGGTTCTTTCGGTAAAGTCACGTAGAATGAGAATTTTATTGTGCTATTTATTTTACTAATTTATTATTTTATTCTCATTCTACGTGACTTTACCGAAAGAACCAAAGAAGATCTATGGGTAGTGTTGAGTCTGTGGGCAGTGTTGAGTCTATGGGCAGTGTGGAGTCTATGGGCAGTGTTGAGTCTATGGGCAGTGTTGTGTCTATGGGCAGTGTTGTGTCTATGGGCAGTGTTGAGTCTATGGGCAGTGTTGTGTCTATCGGCAGTGTTGAGTCTATCGGCAGTGTTGAGTCTATGGGCAGTGTTGAGTCTATGGGCAGTTTTGATTTAAAGCTTTCGTGACTGCATGGATTCATATTCTTGGTTCTTTCGGTAAAGTCACGTAAGAGGGAAACAATAAAATAATAAAAATATAAAACAATATAATTCTCACGACGTTTCGAATGCAACACAAGCAATCATCATGAGGTGTGAAAACCACAGCAAGAAAATTTGAAAAAAGTGGCGGTTTTTAACATTAGCACCACGGAGAGCAATGTGGCAGTTTGTTCAGATGGACGAGTCCATCTATGCTCGGAAAAGAGGAGGGGGGAGACAAAAATAATGGATGCGGTCTGAAAGCCACCGTAAGCGTGAACAATCAATTAAGACCCGAAATGGTTCATCAAATCCTACCAATGATTGCTAAGCCAGAATCCATCTTCTCGGTTGAAATTGTCTTTGTGTTTGTATATGTGGATAGCCTCATGAACGAATCTCTCATGGTAGCCAGATGGCTTGCAGAGATCCTCTTGGAGAAGTCAATGTCATGTGAGCCTACTGAATTATAACAGTGATCTGCCACGGCCGAGGTTTTATTATTTTATTGTTTCCCTTCTATGGGCAGTGTTGAGTCTATGGGCAGTGTTGAGTCAGTGGGTAGTGTTGAGTCTATGGGCAGTGTTGAGTCTATGGGCAGTGTTGAGTCTATGGACAGTGTTGAGTCTATGGGAAGTGTTGAGTCTATGGGCAGTGTTGAGTCTATGGGCAGTGTTGAGTCTATGGACAGTGTTGAGTCTATGGGCAGTGTCAGTCTATGGGCAGTGTTGAGTCTATGGGCAGTGTTAGTCTATGGGCAGCGTTGAATCTGTGGGTAGCGTTGAATCTATGGACAGTGTTAGTCTGGGCAGTGTTGAGTCTATGGGTAGTGTTGAGTGTATGGGTAGTGTTGAGTCTATGGGCAGTGTTAGTCTATGAGCAGTGTTAGTCTATGGGCAGTGTTGAGTCTATGGGCAGTGTTAGTCTATGGGCAGTGTTGAGTCTATGGGCAGTGTTGAGTCTATGGGCAGTGTTGAGTCTATGGGCAGTGTTGAGTCTATGGGCAGTGTTGAGTCTATGGGCAGTGTTGAGTCTATGGGCAGTGTTGAGTCTATGGGCAGTGTTGAGTCTATGGGCAGTGTTGAGTCTATGGGCAGTGTTGAGTCTATGGGCAGTGTTGAGTCTATGGGCAGTGTTGTGTCTATGGGCAGTGTTGTGTCTATGGGCAGTGTTGTGTCTATGGGCAGTGTTGAGTCTATGGGCAGTGTTGTGTCTATGGGCAGTGTTGAGTCTATGGGCAGTTTTGATTTAAAGCTTTCGTGACTGCATGGATTCATATTCTTGGTTCTTTCGGTAAAGTCACGTAAGAGGGAAACAATAAAATAATAAAAATATAAAAAATATAATTCTCACGACGTTTCGAATGCAACACAAGCATTCATCATGAGGTGTGAAAACCACGGCAAGAAAATTTGAAAAAAGTGGCGGTTTTTAACGTTAGCACCACGGAGAGCAATGTGGCAGTTTGTTCAGATGGACGAGTCCATCTATGCTCGGAAAAGAGGAGGGGGGAGACAAAAATAATGGATGCGGTCTGAAAGCCACCGTAAGCGTGAACAATCAATTTAGACCCGAAATGGTTCATCAAATCCTACCAATGATTGCTAAGCCACAATCCATCTTCTCGGTTGAAATTGTCTTTGTGTTTGTATATGTGGATAGCCTCATGAACGAATTTCTCATGGTAGCCAGATGGCTTGCAGAGATCCTCTGTCTTGGAGAAGTCAATGTCATGTGAGCCTACTGAATTATAACAGTGATCTGCCACGGCCGAGGTTTTCATTATTTTATTGTTTCCCTTCTATGGGCAGTGTTGAGTCTATGGGCAGTTTTGAGTCAGTGGGTAGTGTTGAGTCTATGGGCAGTGTTGAGTCTATGGACAGTGTTGAGTCTATGAGAAGTGTTGAGTCTATGGGCAGTGTTGAGTCTATGGGCAGTGTTGAGTCTATGGGCAGTGTTGAGTCTATGGGCAGTGTCAGTCTATGGGCAGTGTTGAGTCTATGGGCAGTGTTAGTCTATGGGCAGCGTTGAATCTGTGGGTAGCGTTGAATCTATGGACAGTGTTAGTCTGGGCAGTGTTGAGTCTATGGGTAGTGTTGAGTCTATGGGTAGTGTTGAGTCTAAGGGCAGTGTTGAGTCTATGGGCAGTGTTGAGTCTATGGGCAGTGTTGAGTCTATGGGCAGTGTTGAGTTTCTGGGCAGTGTTAGTCTATGGTCAGTGTTGAGTCTATGGGCAGTGTTGACTCTATGGGCAGTGTTGAGTCTATGGGCAGTGTTGAGTCTATGGGCAGTGTTGAGTCTATAAGCAGTGTTAAGTCTATGGGCAGTGTTGAGTCTATGGGCAGTGTTGAGTCTATGTGCAGTGTTGAGTCTATGGGCAGTGTTGAGTCTATGGGCAGTGTTGAGTCTATGGGCATTGTTGAGTCTATGGGCAGTGTTGAGTCTATGGGCAGTGTTGAGTCTATGGGCAGTGTTGAGTCTATGGGCAGTGTTAGTCTATGGGCAGTGTTGAGTCTATGGGCAGTGTTGAGTCTATGGGCAGTGTTGAGTCTATGGGCAGTGTTAGTCTAGGCAGTGTTGAGTCTATGGGCAGTGTTGAGTCTATGGGCAGTGTTGAGTCTATGGGCAGTGTTGAGTCTATGGGCAGTGTTAGTCTATGGGTAGTGTTGAGTCTATGGGCAGTGTTGAGTCTATGGGCAGTGTTGAGTCTATGGGCAGTGTTGAGTCTATGGGCAGTGTTGAGTCTATGGGCAGTGTTGAGTCTATGGGCAGTGTTGAGTCTATGGGCAGTGTTGAGTCTATGGGCAGTATTGAGTCTATGGGCAGTGTTGAGTCTATGGGCAGTGTTGAGTCTATGGGCAGTGTTGAGTCTATGGGCAGTGTTGAGTCTATGGGCAGTGTTGAGTCTATGGGCAGTGTTGAGTCTATGGGCAGTGTTGAGTCTATGGGCAGTGTTGAGTCTATGGGCAGTGTTGAGTCTATGGGCAGTGTTAGTCTATGGGCAGTATGTATGAATGTTGAACTTCTTTCGCACCACCGTACATAGCCAACCGTGCTAATCAAAGGTGAGGGCGGCGGGGGGGGGGGGAGGTCACCAAACGAACGCTTGCAATTCCAGTCGACTTCAAGGCCATTTGTTCTCACCAGGTGAGAACTCCAGAGGACCAGGGAGGAGCCATCAGCGCGGACAAAACCTCTCAGCCGGTCCACCATGAACTCCTCCTTGTGGTCGTCCCCGGAGTCGCTCCGTAACCTCTCGGGCCACGGCGAGTCCACCGCCACCGCCCCCTCGGCCACCTCCTCCTCCTCCTCCTCCTCTTCCTCCTCCTCGTCGTCGTCATCCCACCGCAAGTTCCTGGTGCTGGGCAGCCTCATGGTGGCCCTCTCCGACTCCGTGCTGCTGTGCTCGTGCGCCCTGTTGCTCGCCGTGCTGCGCCGCCACCCCCCGCTGCGCCACAAACTGCGTCACGTGCTGCTGGGCAACCTCCTGGTGGGCGACTCGGCCTTCTCGCTCATCACCACCGCCACATACGTGCTCATCCACGTGGAGGTGCGCCCGCACGCCCGCACGCCCGCCCGCCCCTCGCCGACCCGTCCCTCGATCCCCTCCCCCCCTCCACCACCAGCCACCCACTAATCCCCCCCCCCCACCACCACCCCTCAACATGTCGCCCCCTCTAATAGTCCCCCACCGACCCTCCCCCCATCTCCTTCCTGCGCCCCCCGTGCCCCCCTCCCCGTGTTCCTACATCCCCCCCCCTCCTCCGTGCCCCCCGTTCCTCTGCCACCCCCACCAGCTCTCCCTCCAATCGCTCCACCCCCGCCGACCTCCTGCATTCTAGGCGAGGTAGTTAACATCTCACCACGGGGAGAGAGAGAGACACACAAACTCCAAATATACAGCAGCAGCAGGCGTCAGGGTCGGGATCGAACCCACGACCTCCTGTACACCAGGCGAGGTAGTTAACATCTCACCACGGGGAGAGAGAGAGACACCGCAAACTCCAAATATACAGCAGCAGCAGCAGGCGTCAGTGTCGGGATCGAACCCACGCCCTCCTGTACACCAGGCGAGGTAGTTAACATCTCACCCCCCCCCCCCCCCCCCCCCCCCCACTGTGCAGGTGCCCCTACCGCGCGTGTCATGCCTCCTGTACGTGATGGGGCAGCACATCGCGTTGGGCGGCGGCCTCGTCACCATCGGGGCCATGTCCCTGGACCGCTACGCCGCCATCTGCCTGCCTCTCCGTCACCGCACGGCCGCCACCCCGGAGCGCTTCCCGGCCATCCTCGCCGCCATCTGGGCCCTCGCCGCCGCCTTCCCCCTCGTGTCGCTCGCCGCCGACTCCAGCCTGGCCAGCTCGCTGCCCCTCGAAGCCCTGCACGGCTTCATCTGCTGCATGGTGGAGGAGGAGGCGGGGACGGCGCACCGGGCCGGGGGGCCGCCGCCGCCGCCTCCGCCGCCGCCTCCTCCGCCGCTGCCCTTCCAGCTGGCGCCGTTCGCGGCCCTCTGCCTGCTCTGCATCGCCGTGTTGGCCTTCAGCTACGCGGCCGTCTACCTGGAGGGCCGGCGGTCGGGAGGGGCCGCCGGGGCCTCCGCCGGTGGAGGCGCGGCGGCGCGCACCACCATCGCGCTGCACAGCCTCCACCTCCTCTTCTACTGCGGCGGCGCCACGGGCCACCTGCTGCTGCGCCACGTGGCGCGCGCCTGGGACACGGAGACGCGCTGCACCGTGCGCCTCTGCAGCGTCGCCACCTTCGGCCTCGCCGCCAACATGCTGCCCATGACGCACGTGCTGCGCTGCGGCGAGCTCCGCGGGCGCGTCCGCCAGCTCGTGTGCCGCGCCCGACATGAGCGGCGGTGGGCGCGGGGCCGCGACGCGGCCGCCGCGGCCGCCGTCGACGCCGGGGAGGGCCGCGAGATGCTGGGGTCCCGGAGGGAGCCGGAGGCTCGCGAGGCCGAAGGGCCGCCAGCCGGCGCGCTCGTCGCCACCGTCGCGACCACGTGAGGGCCGGTTGGCGCTGGGGGAGCGGGCGGGCGGTGCGGTGCGGGCGGGGTCCGAGTTCCCTGGAGGCCCGGTGTCCGTGGGGAATGCAGAGGGAATGTTTTGTCGTGATGTCCCGCGGCTGGGATGGAACGTGGGATGAAGAATTGGATGTTTATTGCTCGATGTTTGTGTGTCTCTCTCATGGTGCTTGCTCGCTCATTCGTTCATTCACCCACCCAGTCACTAACCTACCTGCTCATTCACCCAACCAGTCGTGGGCTCAATTACCCGCTCAGTCAATTACTCTTGTCAACCACCCAGCCACCCTCCCAGTCATTAACCCACTCATTATCCCACCTGCTCACTCACCCAACCGCTCAGCCGCTCACCCACCCACCACTCTAAGAATCCCAGCAGCTTTTTTTCCCCAGGGCAGCAGCCACCTCACTCGCCAAGGGGACACGACCTCCGATTACCACGGTTGGCTACGTACGGTGTGAAAGAAGTTCAACAAACATACAAAGCCAGGACGGGAGTAGTCAGACAGACAAATCCAGGGGGCCTCATGCATAGCCGGTGAGTTTCGACGCGTGCCGTATACGCGTCATCATCACGTGGTCGTTGTAAGCCAGCCAAACCGCGCACGTGGTGTGTGCGTGTGGGCGTGGTCGTTCCCACACTGCAGTGCGATCGTCGCAAAGGGAGGCGTCGCCGCTGTGTCTCACAGACGCAGCCTGCGGTGGTTTCGCAGCAGGAGGTGGTGGCGGGGACGATGCTGCTTCTGCTGTGTGGCCGAGCCTAGGGGGCACCCCCAGTGGCAGCTGTCCCTGTGTGGCACAGGGCGATCATCGCGAAGGAAGGCGCCACTGCTGTGTCTCACAGATGCAGCCTGCAGTCGTTTCACAGTCGGCGGGGGACGATGAGTGCTGCTGTTCCTGTGTGGTCTAGCCTAGGGGCACCCCCAGTGGCAGCTGTCCCTGTGCATTAGTCGACTGCCAATGGGGGGCGGGGGAGGCGGCGATGTCGCTGCGTGGCTTTACCCAGTGGGGGAAATTTGGGACCGTAACGCAAGGCACACAGTGGCCAACAGCAAAACCATTATTTTGTTTACAGTGACGTGCAGGGCAAGTAAAACATTCCTTTAACTTAATTGTAATAGGCGTGTTCGCAATGTCACCTATATCTTGTCAACAGTGTCGACTGTATTTTATAATAATATTGATGATGATGATGACAAGCAGGATTTGTAGCGCCTGTGCATGACTTGCGAATCGGACCCAACGATGGTTCGAGAACTCGGGAGGAGTGGGGCCAGAACTCGGAGTCCCCGATACAGCAGCCTGGCCGGGTGAGAGTCAATAGGTCTCTGTGTGAGCCTACGGGTGTCTGTGTGAGCCTATGGGTCTCTGTGTGAGCCTATGGGTCTCTGTGAAAGTCTATGGGTCTCTGTGTGAGTCTATGGGTCTCTGTATGAGTCTATTTGTCTCTTTGTGTGAATATATGGGTCTTTGTGTGGGTCAATGGGTCTTTGTGTGAATCTATGGGTCTTTGTGTGAGTTTATGGGTCTCTGTGTGAGCCTACGGGTGTCTGTGTGAGCCTATGGGTCTCTGTGAAAGTCTGTGGGTCTCTGTGGGAGTTTATGGGTCTCTGTGTGAGTATATGGGTCTCTGTGTGAGTCTATGGGTCTCTCTGTGAGTCTATGGGACTATGTGTGAGTCTATGGGTCTCTACGTGTGTCTATTTGTCTCTTTGTGTGAATATATGGGTCTTTGTGTGAGTCAATGTGTCTTTGTGTGAATCTATGGGTCTCTGTGTTAATGTATGGGTCTCTGTGTAAGTCTATATATCTCTGTGTGAGTCTATGAGTCTCTATATGAGTCTACGGGTCTCTGTATGAGTTTATTTGTCTCTTTAAGTACTCTATATGAGTCTCTATGTGAGTCTATTGGTCTCTATATGAGTCTGTGGGTCTCTGTGTGAGTCTATGGGTCTCTGTGCGAGTCAATGGATCTCTGTGCGAGTCTATGGGTTTCTGTATGAGTGAATGGGTCTGTATCAGTGTATGGGTCTCTATGTGAGTCTACAGGTCTCTATGTGAGTATATAGGTCTCTCTGTGAGTCTATGGATCTATGTGTAAGTCGTTGGGTCTTTGTGTGAGTTTATGGGTCTCTGGTGAGTCTATGGGCCTCTGTGTGAGTCTATGGGTCTCTGGGTATGCGGGTCTCTATTTTGAGTCTCTGGATCTGTATGTGAGTCTATGGGTCTCTATGCAAGCCACTGGTGACCGGGATGACGCCATCACCTCGCTGTACCTGAGAGCATCAATCGCTCTCTCCGGACATACATCCCAAATCGTGGCTAAATTGTGTTTGCTAAATCTCCGTGGCTCTCGGGGGTGTCGATTGCCATGCGATGGCTCACGCTGATAGCGCGCGCCTGCTGTGACGTGCGGAAAGCATTAGGCTCGTCCCGACGGAGCAGAAATGAGTTTGCGTTTTTACGAGCCGCGAGCTGCGTTACCACTTCAGAGTGCAAACGCACGTGGGCTCGATACCGATTCTAGCGGGGGGGGGGGGGGGGGGGGGGTGGTTTGCTTGGGGGTCCTAGACACTGAGCCTGCACTGCTGAGAGTCACGCTTCGAGCCCTGGATCTGGGTGTCTCACTCTGTCTCTCCCAGGGGGATTCATAATGGCTCTGTCGGAGACATTGAGCCGGCGCTGGTTAATATTCTGGGTTCGAATCCAGGTTTCAGCCTGTGATGATGACTGCTATGATGTTTTTGTACTGTTTGTTGTTGTTGTTGTAACGTTCTTACCCGTCCCTACTGGACATCTGTGAAAAGGAGCTGTAGAGCTCATCAGATTCTTCCAGTATAAATTCATATTCTGATTCGGGATTCTCAAGTTTAGTGAGTTTATGGTCTCTGCCCGGCCACCGATGACCGCACAAATGAAACCCCCAGAACGTTTTAGATTTTAGTTCCAGCTCTGAGCCGTCACGTTACGAGCATTGGTCTTGGTGCCAGGGCGGGTGGCAAACTGCTCCCTTCCACCGCTTGTGCGTGTGAACCTAGAGGTCACTTGAAGGAGGAGGAGGGGGGAAGGGGGAGGAGGGGGAGGAGGAGGGAGGAATATCAGTGGTAGCTCTGTGATAGCCGCTTCCGCTTGCCAGCGCTTGCCCACCCTGCGAGATTTCCCATTGGATCCCTCCGTCTTGAGAAGTGAAGTTGACGCCACAATAGATTTTTTGTTGTTGTAAAATGTAAATTCTCGATATCGTAAGAGTCAATGTTTTTATATTTATATGTAATTGTGTATCTCGTATGTCACGGGGTCAACATGACCACGGGCAGCCACTTGAGGCCGCTACATTTGCCGCATATGTTTCGACAACAACAACAAATGTTCACGTCGAATTGAATCTCGGGACTGTGGGACGGGAGAGGGTTTTTTTTTGTAATCGTGACGCGCTTAGACGTCACCGCCAGTGACGGTGAAACACGTGGGGCTTCGTACGTCAGAAGGCGGCCGCGTTTTGATTGGTGTGCTAATAAAACCGGTGACGGGCTCTGCAATGCATGCACGGGTGAGAGAGTGAGAGAGTGGACTTTGGGACTCGGTGAGTTCGCTGGATTAGAAGATCCCACTGTGGGTTTGATCTTCCACGAAGATGTTCGCGGTCCACCCCATAAATCGCATCACCCACTGCACACACCATGGCAGTGGATGCGGATACCTGATGACGCACAATTGGAAAATTAAAAACTCTCCAGTAGTGGTGTGGCAATTGTGGTTATCCAGAACAGAGACCGTGCAACGCGTAACGATACAATGCCCCTATCCACAAAATACAAAGGAGGAGACATCACAGCGATGATGTACTACTGCTCCGCTGATACACGAATACTCCGCTGGTAGTGGGTAGTTTGTGACAAACTACCTCAGGGCGTGACGACCCTGCCCCACGCGAGTCCCAAGCGCAGTTTGCCCGGCTGTCAGGGTCCCTCCCAGAGTTACACGGCTCTCTCACTGCCTTGTTAGTGTCTCGGGAGAGTCAAAGGGTAAGTGGAGTAAATCCCTACAGAAAATCACGAGTGGTCCCCCTTAGCAGGTTTTGTGACGCACAGCGGCACATTCCCGGCAGTCCCTGCGGCCAAACTGGTACCAAACGGCGTGCTACGCACTCCTTGGCACCACACCAGCAAGGCCGAAGGTAGGATCCTGGTGCATGGGCAATCCAGGATTGCCAAGGCAACCTGCCCGGGCTTTGCGCCAACAAGGAAGTACGAGAATGGGGAGAGAACGCTCCTCGGCCACCTAACCGTGGCCAAGAAACACGGGTGGCAGCAGTCACGGGTTATAAGCTCATTTTTAATTGAGCGAAAAACATGGGCGCCACGGCTTGCCATCGTCAGTGGGAGGGGTCATTGCTCCCCAATGGATAACTACTGCCACCCGCCTCAAGCTGGGCAGCCAACCGGCCAATAAGGTGCTTTCCCGCCACGACTCGCCTGCTGCAATGGGTGCTTGGAGCTTATGGTTCATCACCAGACAAGAGGGCTGCAACACTTTCACCAGACAAAATACATGAAAGTAACACACACACCTCTGGAGCTGCCACCGCATTCACTTGCAATTGATGTGACAAGGATTGCCACTCAAGGATTGGCCTACTAAGCCATTCGTGGCGCTGCAAAACCCACAGCTGACCTCGTGAGGTGCAAGAGAATTGTCTCCCGAGACACACGGGTCTCATCATCATCACTCCGCTGCTCCTGACGCGGTTATCTGCTGGCTTGACCACCCGAATGTGACATTGTAAGTTGTTGCCTCTGCATCTACATGAGCAGCCGTATGGGAGGAGAAGAACGTGCGCTGGTGCCTGCGATATCCACGCATGGGTAGAGGAGAAAACTCGTAGGCTCAGTGTGAAAAGTCGCAACAAAATTATGCCCTTTAACACGGTTTTGGGTTATCTGGTGTCCTCCCAAACAAAAGACAAAGATCCCCTGTATAGCCTTAACGGACTGTTGGGGCAAATGTGTGTTGTCGAGTAGCTCCTATGAAGGCCGGCACGGCACACGAGGGGGTGGGTGGCCAGCACCACGCCCGGGCGCCTTTGTCTATCTCATCGCAATGTTTTTAAACATAGCACTAGGTACTCAATTGAGGCTGAGTCGACCTATGGTTCGTAGCGCAGTGCGCTAGCCACTACACTATCGCTCCCCACATGCACACAGACACACACACAAGAAACGAAACTCTCACTTGCTCGAGGAATTCGCAGTAACCTGAAAATGAGTCTTGGAACTCGGTGAGGTCTCACTGACAGAGACTCACAGTCGAGACCCACAGACTCCCATAGAGGCCTACACACTCACATAGACTCATACGAATCCAAACTCCTCACCAATGGAATCCATCGCCAAACATTCCAACGTAGCAGGACCCTCCTGCGCCATGAGTCTTGGGGCTGACTGAGCGTGGCAGGCTTCCCTGGATGCGATTAAAGAATTTAGATATTTAATGCAAAAACGCTTTCAGAATGATGATTTATTTTTTTGTTGCGGGCCACATCGCCCGCCTGAGTAACGCGTTGCCGTGTCGTAACACGCCTCCTCCACCCGACGCGGCCGATGAATAAAGTCGCCACGCGGTGAACGGACGAACGTAGGGAGAGGAAAGGAGGGGGGGGGGGGCGAGGAGAGAGGGGGGGACCAGTGAATCAGTGGTGCAACTGCTGCAGCAGCACTGCCGCTGTCCGTGGTGCCGCCACAGCTGGCATGGAGCTGCCCCCTCTTTAAGGCCCAGGAGTCGGAGCGACCTGGGTCACGATTTCGGCCGCTGCCCGTTGCCGCCGCCGCCGCTGGCTGCTCTGTGCTGCTGCTGCTGTACACGGAGACACTCAGAGACCACGGAGACAAACCTATCATGTACGGGAGGCCACACTCAACGCATCACACGCAGATGGATTAAATCCACTTCGTCTGCTGCCAACCACACAAACCTCTTCACGATCAAACTTAATTTGAAGCTTTCGTGACTGCAGGAATTACTCTTTGGTTCTTTCGGTAAAGTCACGTAGGAAGAAAATAAATTAAATAATGGAGCTCGACGTTTCGATTGCAACGCAAGCAACCGTCATCAGGTAGAACTAAATTTGGTAAAGTTAGTTTTCTCAAACTATTTCTCTCTCTCTAAAAATTTACCAGGCTCTCATAGGGCCATTCGATCTTCTTCTTTCCCTCGGTCGCTTCGGGGTGGATTCATTGACATGCTAATTTCTCTGCTCCAGCAGCAGCCACCAGCAGACCCACCTCTCTCTCTGCCCAACCCCCCCCCCCCCCCTCTCTATTTAAGGCCTCGACACAGAGGCATTGGGTCTCTGTGTGTCTATGTTGTGTGTCTCTTTCTGTGTGTCCGTGTTGTCTCTCTCATCTTGTGTGTCTGTCTGTGTGTCTCAGTGTCTGTGTTTTCTCTCTTTCTCTCTCTCAAATTAGTTCTACCTGATGACGGTTGCTTGCGTTGCAATCGAAACGTCGTACTCCATTATTTAATTTATTTTCTTCCTACGTGACTTTACCGAAAGAACCAAAGAGCTCTTCACGATCCACCATCTCCTGGCCGCTGCCACCTCGCTGCCGCCCCACGCCGACAACCACCTGGCAAGCCAGACTCGAACAAGCATAGAAACCCATCCAGCAGTGGATTGACGGCTCGTTACATACCACCCAACTCCTGTCCTCACCCCCCCCTCAACCCCGGATCCAAACCCCCCACTCCTCGTTGCTATGCCAAGCCTCACCCATCGCAGTCCAGCTGGAGTGTGTGGGAGGGCGCAGGGATTGACCTCTTTGGGAAAAAATTAACAACCTTATTTGTAATTTGAAGACAGGGAAAGGAGTTCTGATTGTGTATGGGGTGGCGGCGGTGGCTACGCTTCTGCACGTGGCGTGGCCTCTCGTGATCGAGCGCTATTTCGGCAGCAGCAGCAGCAGCAAGGGGTGGTGGATCACCGCGCAGATGGGGTTGTCAAACTCCCTCCATTCCTGACCCGTGGGTGGGCGTCAAAGAGGAGCCGTACCCTGGATCTGCCAGGAGAAGGTGGCAGAGCATACAAATGTGGACTCCACCTGTTCCATCAGGACGGGATAGAGTGTTTCTCCCTCACTCACATGCTTAGGTTTTCTCCGGGTGCCCCAGTTTCTTCCGACCTGTAAATGTTAATTATTTGGCCGATACATAGCGGACAGCAGAGCTTGGGAAATTGTCGGCGCCGGCTCCTCACCACCGCGTGGCTGCTGCTGCTGCTGCTCGACTGAGGCTCCGCCTCCTGGTGCCTGAGTCATCCTCTCTCTGTCATCCTCTCTCTCTCTGAGTCATCCTCTCTCTGTCATCCTCTCTCTCTCTCTGAGTCATCCTGTCTCTGTCTGCCTCTCTCTGTCTGAGTGGCCCTCTCTCTCTCTGAGTCGCCCTCTCTCTCTCTGAGTCGCCCTCTTTCAGTCATCCTCTCTCTCTGAGTCGTCCTCTCTCTCTCTGAGTCGTCCTCTCTCTCTGAGTCATCCTCTCTCTCTGAGTCGTCCACTCTCTCTGAGTCGTCCTCTCTCCCTGAGTCGTCCTCTCTCTCTGAGTAGTCCACTCTCTCTGAGTCGTCCTCTCTCTCTCTGAGTCGTCCTCTCTCTCTGAGTCGTCCACTCTCTCTGAGTCGTCCTCTCTCTGAGTAGTCCTCTCTCTCTCTCTCTGAGTCGCCCTCTCTCTCTCTGAGTCGTCCTCTCTCACTGAGTCGTCCACTCTCTCTGAGTCGTCCTCTCTCTCTCTGAATCGTCCTTTCTCTCTGAGTCGTCCTTTCTCTCTCTGAGTCGTCCTCCCTCTCTGCCTTCCTCTCTCTGAGTCGTACTCTCTCTCTGAGTCGTCCTCTCTCTCTCTGAGTCGTCCTCTCTCTGAGTCGTCCTCTCTCTCTGAGTCGTCCTCTCTCTCTGAGTAGTCCTCTCTCTCTCTGAGTCGTCCTCTCTCTCTGAGTCGTCCTCTCTCTCTTTCTCTCTGAGTCGTCCTCTCTCTCTCTCTCTCTGAGTCGTCCCCTCTCTCTCCGCCTCTCTGTTGTAACTTTGCATATACCCCGTGCCCCCTACTGGATATCTGTGAGAGAAAAAGAAAATCGTGCATCATATCGCATCGGATTCCTCCTCCTCCTGCTGCTGCAGTCCAAATCAAGATTCTGACTCTGAAGACGCGGGCACCGCGTGGGCGCCCGGCCCCCGGCCGTCACCATTTGTCAACGTCATCGATTTATTATTTTATTAGTTCAGACAACAACAACAACCAACTCGGGAAGGTGCAGGAGGCGATGGCAGAGAGGGATTATCTCAGCCTGCTCGCTCGCGTGCGCGACCCCCCCACTCGGCGTGCTAACGAAGCCGTGCGTGGGTGTCTGGGGATAGAGGCTCTCTCCACCACCCCCCCCCCCCCCCGAGGGAACCTCATTATCGTTGAGTGGAGGCGGAGGACGTGGGGCCCAGAGAGAGGAGGGGAGGGAGCCATGGCCGTGTCGCGTGAGCCCCCCCCCCCCCCCGGCCAGACCCCCGTCTAATGAGGAGACCGCGCGGGGCCTTAAAGCCAAGGGAGGATCAAGCCGGCGAGGTGCCACGTGAGATAGGATGAGCTGTCTCCCCATCTCCCTCTCTAGGGGGAGACATGTGTAAGTGTGTATGTTGGTTGAACTTCTGTCGAACCGTACATAGCCAACCGTGCTCATTGGAGGTGCTGTGTTGAGTCTGTGGGCAGTGTTGAGTCTATGGGCAGTGTTGAGTCTATGGGTAGTGTTGAGTCTATGGGTAGTGTTGAGTCTATGGGCAGTGTTGAGTCTATGGGTAGTGTTGAGTCTATGGGTAGTGTTGAGTCTATGGGCAGTGTTGAGTCTAAGGGCAGTGTTGAGTCTATGGGTAGTGTTGAGTCTATGGGCAGTGTTGAGTCTATGGGCAGTGTTGAGACTACGGGCAGTGTTGAGTCTATGGGCAGTGTTGAGTCTATGGGCAGTGTTGAGTCTATGGGCAGTGTTGAGTCTACGGGCAGTGTAGAGTCTATGGGCAGTGTTGAGTCTATGGGCAGTGTTGAGTCTACGGGCAGTGTTGAGTCTACAGGCAGTGTTGAGTCTACGGGCAGTGTTGAGTCTACGGGCAGTGTTGAGTCTACGGGCAGTGTTGAGTCTACGGACAGTGTTGAGTCTACGGGCAGTGTTGAGTCTATGGGCAGTGTTGAGTCTGTGGGCAGTGTTGAGTCTGTGGGCAGTGTTGAGTCTGTGGGCAGTGTTGAGTCTGTGGGCAGTGTTGAGTCTATGGGCAGTGTTGAGTCTATAGACAGTGTTGAGTCTACGGGCAGTGTTGTCTACGGGCAGTGTTGAGTCTACGGGCAGTGTTGAATCTATGGGAAGTGTTGAGTCTATGGGCAGTGTTGAGTCTATGGGCAGTGTTGAGTCTATGGGTAGTGTTGAGTCTATGGGCAGTGTTGAGTCTATGGGTAGTGTTGAGTCTATGGGCAGTGTTGAGTCTATGGGTAGTGTCGAGTCTATGGGTAGTGTTGAGTCTATGGGCAGTGTTGATTTAAAGCTTTCGTGACGGCAGGGATTCATATTCTTGCTTCTTTCGGTAAAGTCACGTATATTTTTATATTTTTTATTGTTGTATTGTTTCCCTTCTATGGGCAGTGTTGAGTCTATAACCACAGACTGACATTACTCACAGACTAACATTACCCATCGACTAACATTACCCATAGACTAACACGACCCACAGACTAACATTACCCACAGACTAACATTACCCACAGACTAACATTACCCACAGACTAACATTACCCACAGTCTAACATTGCCCATAGACTAACATTACCCATAGACTAACATTACCCATAGACTAACATTACCCACAGACTAACATTACCCACAGACTAACACTACCCATAGACTAACATTACCCACAGACTAACATTACCCACAGACTAACACTACCCATAGACTAACACTACCCATAGACTAACACTACCCATAGACTAACACTACCCCTAGACTAACATTACCCACAGACTAACACTACCCATAGACTAACATTACCCACAGACTAACACTACCCATAGACTAACATTACCCACAGACTAACACTACCCATAGACTAACATTACCCACAGACTAACATTACCCACAGTCTAACATTGCCCATAGACTAACATTACCCATAGACTAACATTACCCATAGACTAACATTGCCCATAGACTAACACTACCCACAGACTAACACTACCCACAGACTAACACTACCCATAGACTAACACTACCCACAGACTAACACTACCCACAGACTAACATTACCCATAGACTAGCATTGCCTACAGACTAACATTACCTTCAGACTAACACTACCCATAGACTAACACTACCCACAGATTAACACTACCCACAGACTAACATTACCCATAGACTAGCATTGCCTACAGACTAACATTACCCATAGACTAACATTGCTCATCGGCGAACAATGCCGGTAGACTATCACAGGCGTCTACAAACAATAACAACAACAATAACAACAACAATAACAACAACAATAACAACAACAAATCCGACTGAACAGAGCCCTGTGTGGCTATGGATGTTTCTGACCGACTCAGCCGACTCTGAGAACTCTTTCATTGCATGTGGCCGATGCCGGGTGGCGGAGGGGGTTTGCACGACACAACATCATCGCTGGCAACCCCTTATCAGTGCCCGACCTTACTGCGGACCAACTCAGAACTTATTGGTCACCCGTGTCCCTTACAAATCTCAACGCTCACCCTACACGGTCCCATCACAAGGGAGAAACACAATCAAATAGACAAGAATTTTGTTACCGATCTAAAACTGTTTCATGTATTAATTTGATCATTCATTGGTGTCAATGATGCTACTTATCATGCTACTACTGTCTGTGATCTTGCATGCTGATGCTGCTTGCTTGATTTGTGGATGCACACACTCACGTACCTATCACTTATCAGTGCCCTACCTGATTACGGACCAATTCAGATCTCATTGATCACCCGCGTCCCTACAAATCTCAACGTTCATCCTACAAAGTCCCATCATAAGGGAGAAACACAACCAAATAGAAATTACATTTTGTGCCCGTATTGAAACTTCTGTACGCCGTGTGGAGCTGAAAACTCAATTCCCCACGCGTGACAGTACGGGCTGAAACAGCTGTGGGTTGACATTGAACTCAAGCCACGTTCCGACCCAACCCAACCAACCAACAATAACAACAAAATTAAACGACGACTACGATGACATTGTCACCGATTGCCAACAGCGATTCGCGACAGACGACGCGTTGTTAATTTTACAACGCCGACATCAACACACGGGAACAGCTGCGGCTGTGTGCGTCCGCTCGTCTCTCTGCACATTTAATGACAATTCCGCGCGCGTCCTCTTCGAGTTTAGTGAACTGCGACCGTGGCTCCGACTCAAACGACCACCGCCCTCCTGCCCCACTCTGGGCGCACCGTGTCCCCTCCGTGTCGGCTTTTTGTTTTTGTTTTTCTAACCTCGGTTGGGCTCACGGAGAAGGATGGGGGAGGGAGACAGGGAGGGAGGGAGGGAGTGGGGGAGGCAGGGAGGGAGCGAGCCAGGGACGAGTGAGAGACAACGTCGGTGGGCTGCGGTGTTGTCAGTGGTGGTCGTCTTCAAACTCTCGCCGGAATATTTTGTCCACGACATTTTTTGTTTCGTTGTGGATGGGCTGTGGGTGGGGGGGGGGGCTCTGGCTGTTAACATCTCACGGTTGAAAGCTCTCGAAATCAGCTGAAGCCTCCAGCAAACCACGTGACTGCCGCGTGGCCACCCCCACTCTGAACCCCTCCCCTCTCCCCGTCGCCGCCCCCTTTGAAAACAGACGCCGCTCCGTGCAGCAACAGCGTCGAGGCCCTGACGCCTCCTCCTTCCTCCCCCTCCTCCTTCCTCCTCCTTCTCCTCCGCCTCCTCCTTCCTCCTCCGCCTCCTCCTTCCTCCTCCCCCTCCTTCTTCCTCCTCCTCCGCCTCCTCCTTCTCCTCCTCCTCCTCCGCCTCCTCCTTCTTCCTCCCCCTCCTCCTTCCTCCTCCTTCTCCTCCTTCCTCCTCATCCCCCTCCTCCTCCCTCTCCTCTGCCTCCTCACCCCCCTCCCACTCCTCCTCACCCCCCTCCTCCTCCCTCTCCTCCACCTCCTCCTCCCTTTCCTCCACCTCCTCCTCCTTCTCCTCCACCTCCTCCTCCCTTTCCTCCACCTCCTTCTCCTCCGCCTCCTCCTCCCTCTCCTCCACCTCCTCATCTCTCCTGACTCTGTGCTCCCGTTCCTCCGCTCCTTCTCCACCCCCGTGTCCACCACTCTCTCTCTCTCTCTCTTCCCTCTCCCATTCCACTCTCGTGTTCCATTCATTACCTCCTTGCCGCTACTCCCCTCCCCGTGCGCTTTACATCGCTAAACAAAATTTAGTTTATTTTCCTTTATTTTTGCAGTGATTTGCTTAGCTGCACTATACTGTTCACCATAGACCTACACAGAGACCCATAGACCTACACAGAGACCCATAGACTCACACAGAGACCCATAGACCTACACAGAGACCCATAGACTTACACAGAGACCCATAGACCTACACAGAGACCCATAGACCTGCACAAAGGCCCATAGACTTACACAGAGACCCATAGACCTACACAGAGACCCATAGACTTACTCAGAGACCCATAGACTCACACAGAGACCCATAGACTTACACAGAGACCCATAGACTTACACAGAGACCCATAGACCTACACAGAGACCCATAGACTTACACAGAGACCCATAGACCTACACAGAGACCCATAGACCTCTGTGGGTTGTTTGTTGTATTTCTTTGTTGTTGTGACGTTCTGACCCCGTGCCCCTACTGGACAATCTGTAAAAAATGAAAAGAGCTTTATAGCTCATCGGATTCCTCCCGCAGTGTAAATAAACAAACTACAACCCAGGGTATCTTCAGCCCCGGCGAGTTACCGTTGCTACACACGAGGGATAATCCGTCGAGACGGCGCCCTGGGTATTTACTTATTTTATAATAACTGAGCTACGTGAGGTGTGAGCGAAGACAAACATCCGCCCGTGTAGCCTCAACAAACTGTTGGGGCCCAGCGCTGTTAGCGAGCAGCAGCAGCAGCAGCTATGAAGGTCGGAACGGCACACGATTGGATGGATGTCTCTCCGGTGCCGATGATTGCACACCGCACCAGGTACTCATTTGAGGCTGAGTCGACCTAGGGGAGGCGATGTTGTTGCTGCTGCTGTGTGGTCTAGTCTAGGGGCACCCCCAGTGGCAGCTGTCCCTCACACCCCTCACCACCCCTCCCCTCACCACCCCTCACACCCCTCCCCTCGCCCCCCTCACACCCCTCACACCCCTCCCCTCACCACCCCTCACCCCCCTCCACTCACCCCCCTCACACCCCTCCCTCACCACCCTTCACCCCCCTCCACTCACCCCCCTCACACCCCTCCCTCACCCTGTTCACCAGCACGCGCACAGACTCAGGGCTGGGCACATTTACCTGAGAGAGAGAGAGTGGCTCATCTGTGTGAGTCTATGGGTCTCTGTGTGAGTCTATAGGTCTCTGTGTAAGTCTATGGGTCACTGTGTAGGTCTATGGGTCTATGTGTGAGTCTATGGGCCTCTGTGTAGGTCTATGGGTCTCTGTGTAAGTCTATGGGTCTCTGTGTAGGTCTATGGGCCTCAGTGTGAGTCTATGGGTCTCTATGTAGGTCTATGGGTCTCTGTGCAGGTCTATGGGTCTCTGTGTAGGTCTATGGGTCTTTGTGCAGGTCTATGGGTCTCTGTGTAGATCTTTGGGTCTCTATTTAAGTCTATGGATCTCTGTGTGAGTCTATGGGTCTCTGTGTAGGTCTGTGGGTCTCTGTGTAAGTCTATGCGTCTCTGTGTGGGTCTATGCGTCTCTGTGTAGTTCTATGCGTCTCTGTGTGGGTCTATGGGTCTCTGTGTAGGTCTATGGGTCTCTGTGTGAGTCTATAGGTCTCTGTGTGAGTCTATGCGTCTCTGTGTGGGTCTATGGTTCTCTGTGTGGGTCTATGGGTCTATGTGTGAGTCTATGGGCCTCTGTGTAGGTCTATGCGTCTCTGTGTGGGTCTATGGTTCTCTGTGTGAGTCTATGGGTCTCTGTGTGAGTCTGTGCGTCTCTGTGTGGGTCTATAGGTCTCTGTGTAGGTCTATGGGTCTCTGTGTGAGTCTATGCGTCTCTATTTGGGTCTATGGGTCTCTGTGTGGGTCTATGGGTCTCTGTGTGAGTCTATGGTTCTCTGTTTGAGTCTATGGGTCTCTGTGTGAGTCTATAGCTCTCTGTGTAGGTCTATGCGTCTCTGTGTGGGTCTATGGTTCTCTGTGTGAGTCTATGGGTCTCTGTGTGAGTCTATGCGTCTCTGTGTGGGTCTATGGGTCTCTGTGTGGGTCTATGGGTCTCTGTGTGAGTCTATGGTTCTCTGTTTGAGTCTATGGGTCTCTGTGTGAGTCTATAGGTCTCTGTGTAAGTCTATGGGTCTCTGTGTAGGTCTATGGGTCTAGGTGTGAGTCTATGGGCCTCTGTGTAGGTCTATCGGTCTCTGTGTAAGTCTATGGGTCTCTGCGTAGGTCTATGGGTCTCTGTGTGAGTCTATGGGTCTCTGTGTAGGTCTATGGGTCTCTGTGCAGGTCTATGGGTCTCTGTGTAGGTCTATGGGTCTTTGTGCAGGTCAATGGTCTCTCTGTAGATCTTTGGGTCTCTATATAAGTCTATGGGTCTCTGTGTGAGTCTATGGGTCTCTGTGTAGGTCTATGGGTCTCTGTCTAAGTCTATGGGTCTCTGTGTAAGTCTATGGGTCTCTCTGTAGGTCTATGGGTCTCTGTGTAGGTCTATGGGTCTCTGTGTGAGTCTATGGGTCTCTGTGTGAGTCTATGGGTATCTGTGTAGGTCTATGGGTCTCTGTGTAGGTCTATGGGTCTCTGTGTAAGTCTATGGGTCTCTGTGTAGGTCTATGGGTCCTTGTGCAGGTCTATGGGTCTCTGTGTAGATCTATGGGTCTCTGTGTAAGTCTATGGGTCTCTGTGTAGGTCTATGGGTCTCTGTGTAGGTCTATGGGTCTCTGTGTAGGTCTATGGGTCTCTGTGTGAGTCTATGGGTCTCTGTGTAAGTCTATGGGTCTCTGTGTAAGTCTATGGGTCTTTGTGCAGGTCTATGGGTCTTTGTACAGGTGCATGGATCTCTGTGTAAGTCTATGGGTCTCTGTGCAAGTCTATGGGTCTTGTTGTAGATCTATGGGTCTCTGTGTAAGTCTATGGATCTCTGTGTAAGTCTGTGGGTCTCTGTGCAAGTCTATGGGTCTTTTTGTAGTTCTATGGGTCTCTGTGTAAGTCCATGGGTCTCTGTGTAGGTCTATGGGTCTCTGTGTAGGTTTATGGGTCTCTGTGTGAGTCTATGGGTCCTTGTGCAGGTCTATGGGTCTCTGTGTAGATCTATGGGTCTCTGTGTAAGTCTATGGGTCTCTGTGTAGGTCTATGGGTCTCTGTGTAGGTTCATGGGTCTCTGTGTGAGTCTATGGGTCTCTGTGTATGTCTATTAGTCTCTGTGTAGGTCTATGGGTCTTTGTGCAGGTCTATGGGTCTCTGTGTAGATCTATGGGCCTCTGTGTAAGTCTATGGGTCTCTGTGTGAGTCTATGGGTCTCTGTGTAGGTCTATGGGTCTCTGTGTAGGTCTATGGGTCTCTGTGTAGGTCTATGGGTCTCTGTGTAGGTCTATGGGTCTCTGTGTAAGTCTATGGGTCTCTGTGTAGGTCTATGGGTCTCTGTGTAAGTCTATGGGTTTCTGTGTAGGTCTATGAGTCTCTGTGTAGGTCTATGGGTCTCTGTGTGAGTCTATGGGTCTCTGTGTAGGTCTATGGGTCTCTGTGTGAGTCTATGGGTCTCTGTGTAGGTCTACGGGTCTCTGTGTGAGTCTATGGGTCTCTGTGTAGGTCTATGGGTCTCTGTGTGAGTCTATGGGTCTCTGTGTAGGTCTATGGGTCTCTGTGTGAGTCTTTGAGTATGAGCTCGTGGCGTGCGACCTCGAACGTGCGGCTATCGGCAAACACGCCTCGCCGATGACTCGGTATTATATTTATTTTCACCATGGTATTATATTTAATGCCACGGTATTACATTTAGATATTTAGATATATGTACGTTGGCGAGAACTCGCGGGCGCGGGGAGGGCCCGTTACGCGTTTCTTCTTTAGTTTCTACACTTCTGGGAACTTCCATTCAACGCAAGATTTCCCCGACACGTCGACTCACGCTCGCTCCGTGAAGCCGCGTCAACACGCATCTGAGACCGCTCTTGCTTGGTTTGTCGCTCGCGATTTTACCCGCGGTCTGAGAGGAGGTGGAACGAATCGCATAACCACCGCCACGTTGCGTGCATTGCCAATCTCGGCTTGGTTTCGTCCTGTCGGCTTCCCGAGAGATGCTCACGGCCGCGACGATCCTTGACTTGCGATCTGCCAAATGTCGTGGCAGAGGCGCGTCCCCCGAGCAAACGATTGCAGGGCCGCGCCTCTAGCTGCGCTGCCGAAACCACCAAGGCGAGGCCACGGGACGTTTCGCGCCGCTACCCTGGTACGGGAACGGCGGTGGCGGTGGTGGTGGCGATGGTGGCGGCGTTTGGTGGTGAGTTTGGTGGTGAGTTTGGTGGTGAGTTCGGTGGTTAGTTTGGTGGTGAGTTCGGTGGGGAGTTCGGTGGTGAGTTTGGTGGCGAGATTGGTGGTGAGTTTGGTGGTAAGTTTGGTGGTGAGTTCGGTGGTGAGTTTGGTGGTGAGTTTGGTGGTGAGTTCGGTGGTGATTTTGGTGGCGGAGTTTGGTGGTGAGCTTGGTGGTGAGTTTGGTGGTGAGTTTGGTGGTGAGTTCGGTGGTGAGTTCGGTGGTGAGTTCGGTGGTGAGTTTGGTAGTGAGTTCGGTGGTGAGTTTGGTGGTGAGTTTGGTGGTGAGTTTGGTGGTGAGTTTGGTGGTGAGTTCGGTGGTGAGTTCGGTGGTGAGTTCGGTGGTGAGTTTGGTGGTGAGTTTGGTGGTGAGTTTGGTGGTGAGTTCGGTGGTGAGTTTGGTGGTGAGTTTGGTGGTGAGTTTGGTGGTGAGTTTGGTGGTGAGTTTGGTGGTGAGTTCGGTGGTGAGTTCGGTGGTGAGTTTGGTGGTGAGTTTGGTGGTGAGTTTGGTGGTGAGTTCGGTGGTGAGTTTGGTGGTGAGTTCGGTGGTGAGTTCGGTGGTGAGTTCGGTGGTGAGTTCGGTGGTGAGTTTGGTGGTGAGTTTGGTGGTGAATTTGGTTGTTTGGGGAGCGTGGCGGTCAGCGCGCTGGGCTCACGACCCCTCGAGTTCGATTGCCTCCCACGGCCACCGATGCTGCTGATGGCGGATATCGTAACCCCGGTCGTGGGCCTCCCCTAGGTCGACTCAGCCTCAAGTGAGCACCTGGTGCGGTGTGTAGTGAACTCTCGCCACCGGGGGGACAAAGGCGGCCTGGCGTGCTGCTGGCCACCCAACACATCCACCCGTTTAGTGCGCCGTGCCTGCCTGCATCGATGCAAACTCGCTAACAGCAATCGCTCGCGACCAGTCTGTTACAGGCTACACGTCCTCCGGGGATAGCTGTCTCTGCTGAGTTTGGTGGACCGAAGTTTCAAGCTCATCACTCAGCAGCTCTGGTGGTTGAAGTTCATGGGAAGGGGGAGGGAGGTTAGGGCGGAGTAGAGAGGTAGGGGGGGGGGCTATAATTGTTGACCACCGAACAGGAACGCAGAGCCGATGACTCACTTCGGCGCCGAGAGGATCCCGTTGATTTGATCTGCTGAACACACGACGACCGTGATTGCTGGGCTGCTGTAGGGGACAGCAGGAGTAGGGTGGAGGTGGTTGGGCTGCTGTAGGGGACAGCTGGAGTAGGGTGGAGGTGGCTGGGCTGCTGTAGGGGACAGCTGGAGTAGGGTGGAGGTGGCTGGGCTGCTGTAGGGGACAGCCGGAGTAGGGTGGAGGTGGCTGGAGTGCTGTAGGGGACAGCCGGAGTAGGGTGGAGGTGGTTGGGGTGCTGTAGGGGACAGCCGGAGTAGGGTGGAGGTGGCTGGGCTGCTGTAGGGGACAGCCGGAGTAGGGTGGAGGTGGCTGGAGTGCTGTAGGGGACAGCCGGAGTAGGGTGGAGGTGGCTGGGGTGCTGTAGGGGACAGCTGGAGTAGGGTGGAGGTGGCTGGGCTGCTGTAGGGGACAGCCGGAGTAGGGTGGAGGTGGCTGGGGTGCTGTAGGGGACAGCTGGACTCGGGTGGAGGTGGTTGGGCTGCTGTAGGGGACAGCTGGAGTAGGGTGGAGGTGGCTGGGCTGCTGTAGGGGACAGCTGGAGTAGGGTGGAGGTGGCTGGGCTGCTGTAGGGGACAGCCGGAGTAGGGTGGAGGTGGCTGGAGTGCTGTAGGGGACAGCCGGAGTAGGGTGGAGGTGGTTGGGGTGCTGTAGGGGACAGCTGGAGTAGGGTGGAGGTGGCTGGGCTGCTGTAGGGGACAGCCGGAGTAGGGTGGAGGTGGCTGGGGTGCTGTAGGGGACAGCTGGACTCGGGTGGAGGTGGTTGGGCTGCTGTAGGGGACAGCGGAGTAGGGTGGAGGTGGCTGGGCTGCTGTAGGGGACAGCAGGAGTAGGGTGGAGGTGGCTGGGCTGCTGTAGGGGACAGCTGGAGTAGGGTGGAGGTGGCTGGGCTGCTGTAGGGGACAGCTGGAGTAGGGTGGAGGTGGCTGGGCTGCTGTAGGGGACAGCTGGAGTAGGGTGGAGGTGGTTGGGCTGCTGTAGGGGACAGCTGGAGTAGGGTGGAGGTGGCTGGGCTGCTGTAGGGGACAGCCGGAGTAGGGTGGAGGTGGCTGGGCTGCTGTAGGGGACAGCTGGAGTAGGGTGGAGGTGGCTGAGCTGCTGTAGGGGACAGCCGGAGTAGGGTGGAGGTGGCTGGAGTGCTGTAGGGGACAGCCGGAGTAGGGTGGAGGTGGCTGGGGTGCTGTAGGGGACAGCCAGACTCGGGTGAAGGTGGCTGGGGTGCTGTTGGGGACAGCAGGAGTAGGGTGGAGGTGGCTGGGGTGCTGTAGGGGACAGCTGGAGTAGGGTGGAGGTGGCTGGGCTGCTGTAGGGGACAGCAGGACTAGGGTGGAGGTGGCTGGGGTGCTGTTGGGGACAGCAGGAGTAGGGTGGAGGTGGCTGGGGTGCTGTAGGGGACAGCAGGACTCGGGTGGAGGTGGCTGGGGTGCTGTAGGGGACAGCCGGAGTAGGGTGGAGGTGGCTGGGGTGCTGTAGGGGACAGCTGTAGTAGGGTGGAGGTGGCTGGGCTGCTGTAGGGGACAGCAGGAGTAGGGTGGAGGTGCGCTGGGCTGCTGTAGGGGACAGCAGGAGTAGGGTGGAGGTGGCTGGGCTGCTGTAGGGGACAGCCGGAGTAGGGTGGAGGTGGTTGGGCTGCTGTAGGGGACAGCTGGACTCGGGTGAAGGTGGCTGAGCTGCTGTAGGAGACAGCAGGAGTAGGGTGGAGGTGGCTGGGCTGCTGTAGGGGACAGCTGGACTCGGGTGAAGGTGGCTGAGCTGCTGTAGGGGACAGCAGGAGTAGGGTGGAGGTGGCTGGGCTGCTGTAGGGGACAGCAGGACTCGGGTGGAGGTGGTTGGGGTCCTGTTGGGGACAGCAGGAGTAGGGTGGAGGTGGCTGGGCTGCTGTAGGGGACAGCCGGAGTAGGGTGGAGGTGGTTGGGCTGCTGTAGGGGACAGCTGTAGTAGGGTGGAGGTGGCTTGGGCTGCTGTAGGGGACAGCTGGACTCGGGTGGAGGTGGCTGGGCTGCTGTAGGGGACAGCAGAAGTAGGTTGGAGGTGGCTTGGGCTGCTGTAGGGGACAGCTGGACTCGGGTGGAGGTGGCTGGGCTGCTGTAGGGGACAGCAGGAGTAGGGTGGAGGTGGCTGGGCTGCTGTAGGGGATAGCTGGACTCGGGTGGAGGTGGCTGGGGTGCTGTAGGGGACAGCAGGACTCGGGTGGAGGTGGCTGGGGTGCTGTAGGGGATAGCCGGACTCGGGTGGAGGTGGCTGGGGTGCTGTAGGGGATAGCCGGACTCGGGTGGAGGTGGCTGGGGTGCTGTAGGGGATAGCCGGACTCGGGTGGAGGTGGCTGGGCTGCTGTAGGGGATAGCCGGACTCGGGTGGAGGTGGCTGGGGTGCTGTAGGGGATAGCCGGACTCGCGTGGGCAGGACACGGCCTGAAGAGGATCTCGTGGCATCAAACGGCCTCTTCGGAGAATGAACGCAGTGAGTATTGTTCCCTCTCGTTTGCATTGTTCCGTCTCGTTTGTATTGTTCCCTCTCGTTTGTATTGTTCCGTCTCGTTTGTATTGTTCCCACTCGTTTGTATTGTTCCGTCTCGTTTGTATTGTTCCGTCTCGTTTGTATTGTTCCCTCTCGTTTGTATTGTTCCCTCTCGTTTGTATTGTTCCGTCTCGTTTGTATTGTTCCGTCTCGTTTGTATTGTTCCGTCTCGTTTCTATTGTTCCGTCTCGTTTCTATTGTTCCGTCTCGTTTCTATTGTTCCGTCTCGTTTGTATTGTTCTGTCTCATTTGTATTGTTCCGTCTCGTTTGTATTGTTCCGTCTCGTTTGTATTGTTCTGTCTCGTTTGCATTGTTCCGTCTCGTTTCTATTGTTCTGTCTCGTTTCTATTGTCCTGTCACGTTTGTATTGTTCTGTCTCGTTTGTATTGTTCCGTCTCGTTTGTATTGTTCTGTCTCGTTTGTATTGTTCTGTCTCGTTTCCATTGTTCCGTCTCGTTTGTATTATTGTGTCTCGTTTGTATTGTTCCGTCTCGTTTGTATTGTTCTGTCTCGTTTGCATTGTTCTGTCTCGTTTGTATTGTTCCGCCTCGTTTCTATTGTTCCGTCTCGTTTGTATTGTTCCGTCTCGTTTGTATTGTTCTGTCTCGTTTCTATTGTTACGTCACGTTTGTATTGTTCCATCTTGTTTGTATTGTTCTGAGCACAAATCAGATTTGAAACACGGCAGAACGAATTCTTCTGCCGTAGCTGATCACTGTTACAACACTGTGGGTGATCACGATATAATTTTCTCCGATACCAAGGTTCTTTGCAAACCCACGGGTTTTTATCAGAGATTTGTTCACGAGGCAATTCAGATTTACAAACAGAGGCACAATTTCAACCGAGAGGATGGTTTCAAATTAAGCAACCATTGGAAAGATGTTTTGAATCAAACCAAACATTAAACTAATTTTCAATGGTACAGTATATTTTTTTCAAGTAGTGGTATCCCAAACTTTCGCAGCTGCTTAAATTCCCTTTTCACACCATCAATATGTAAACTCCCCCTCCCCCCCTTGCCGGTCTGCACATGCTCCCCCCCTCTACACCGTTCATCATGCTAAGTCCGCCAATTAAATGCTAATTTTTATGCTAATTCCTTTATCAAGGCGCTCTGCTTCCCCTCACACAGCTTAACAGTCGCGGTCTGAGCTTGGCTGTGTTCACTCCAGCGCTGTCCTCTAGACAGTCTGGTCCCTTCACCTGATGAAGGCCGCTTGTGTTGTGGCCGAAACGTCGTAAAAAAATTTATTTTTTTACGTGACTTTACCGAATAGAACCAACGAGTATTGTTCTGTCTCGTTTGTATTCTGTTTTATTTGTGCCATTAAGCCGCATGTCCATTACGATAAACGTGCATGACATTGAGCACCGCCGAGGTGAGATGTTAACTACCTCGCCTCGTATGCAGGAGCCTCTGGGTTCGATCCCAACCCTGACGCCTGAATATTTGCAGTTGGCGGTGTCTCTCTCAATGTGGTCGTGTGGATTTTTCGAGGATTTGGCTGCTATAAATGTCCACGTGATGATGATAAGCCACTTCGTTGAGCTATCATCTGTGGCCAGGACGATCCTGAAAAAGAGGTACACAGCTCAGTCGACGCCTTTCTGGGATTGTAGTCACACGTGGGAGTAAACCGGGGTAGCCGGAGAAAGCCCACACGTGCGATGGGGGTAACAAAACAACTTTCCTCAACTCTCCCATCTCCATGTTTCTCCCACTCCCCCATCTCTTCCACTCCCCCATCTCTGCCACCTCCCCGTCTCTCCCCCATCTCTCCCTCATCTCTACCCACCTCCCTGGCTCTCCCCATCTCTGCTCCTTCTCTCCCACTCCCCCATCTCCCCCATCTCTGCCACCTCCCCGTCTCTCCGCCATCTCTCCCCCACCTCCCCCATCTATCACACATCTCTTCCTCATCTCTCCCACCTTCCCCCGTCTCTCTCCGTCCGCCCCCTGCTCTCCCCCGGGCGGAGCAGCCCAACTCGACGTTGGCACCTTCCCCATCCCCGCCTCCCACCGCTGCTCCCCCCGCCGCGGGCAGCGCGTGCGGCGCCCGCTCCTGCGTCCCGTTCGCGGCTCGCGCCTGCCTCATGGTGTCCGTGGCGGCCGCCCTCACGTGCGCCCACGTGCTCTGCGCGTGGGCGCTGCGTGCCCTGGGCGCCTCTACCGCGGCGAAGCCTCCGCCTCCACCGCCTCCGCCTCCACCGCCTCCACCGCCTCCGCCGCCTCCGTCGCGCCTCGCTCGCCGCGCCCTGCTGGTCGAGGCGATGGCCGTGGAGGCGCTGGCGGCGTCCGCCCGCGCCCTCCTCTACGCCGCGGTGCTGGTGGCGGAGCGCGGCGCCGGCGACGGCCACGAGCTGCCGCGCGCCCTCTGCACCGCCTTCTCGCTGCTGCGCGTCGTCGCCGCCTGCACGGGCGCCTGCGGCGCCGGGCTCGCCGCGGCGGAGAGCGGCGCCCGTTTCGCGTGCCGCACGTCGCGCTACCGGGCGCTCTTCGCTCCGCGGGGCCTCGTCGCGATGCTGGCGCTCAAGTGGCTCGGCTCCACGCTGCTGCTGCTGCTGCTGCTGTTCCTGCTGCCGCCGTCGTCGTCCGCGTGGTCCGGAGGCGACGGCTGCTCCGCGGCCTCGGTGCAGGCGGAGAGCGACGATCCGGCGCCACCGCTCAGCGTGCTGCCGGTGGCCACCGCGGTGACGCTGAGCGGCGCGGCCGTCGTCGGCAGCTACGTCGCCGTCCGCCTGTCCCGGGGGCCCGGCGGCGGCGGCGGCGGCTCGTCGAGGGCCGCTCGCCGGGCCATCGCGGCCAGCGGCATCCAGGTTGGGCTCTACGCGCTCTCGGCCTCCGTGGCCCAGCTGCGTCGCACATTCGGCGCGCTGCTGCGCGAACCGGCGCACGAGGTGGCGGCGTACGCGGCCGCCGCCATCGTCATGGTGGCCAACAACTTCATGCCGGTGCTGCAGGCCTTCAGCTCGGCCAAGTTCAGGCGGGCCCTGCTCGGGGCGCTGCGCCCGCCCTGGCCGCGCCGTCGCGGCCGCGAGGAACCCCGAGCGGCGCCGGCGGCGGGGGCCGCAGAGCCGGTGCCGTGGCTCGGACGCCTCCCCGGGATTGGCGGCCGGGAGGAGGAGGAGGAGGAGGAGGAGAGCACCGCGCTGTGAGCCCACTGGTTTCCTCCGGCGGATGTGACTGCTGGAACTCTTTCTTCTGTTGCTGGGTTCTTTTCAGTTTTGTTTCCCCACTGGTACAGCCGAGCCGAGCCAGCCGCAGTGTGACGTGGTTCGGGAGGTGTGCCGGGGCGTTGTTGTTGTTGTTATTTTGTTGGGGGGTTTTTTCCTTTTTTTCCATTGAGGAAGCCGAGCCGTGCCGTGCCGTGACGTCGCACGAGTGGTGAACGAGCGAAGACGCGCGCGTCGGTGACGCCGAACACCTCACCGCGGTACCGAGTGACATCACGCGTGCGTTCGTTAATCGAGACGCATGTCGGAGAATTCGCCTTGAGTGGGGGGATATCTTTATTGTTGTTGTTGTTGTTTTGAAGAAATTCGACGCAGCGAACGTGCTGTGTTAATGTTGTCACTGTCGGCCGCCGCGTCCAATTCAAAGGTAAAAATTCCCAATGCACCGCATGCGTCGTTGTTGAGCCTCCCTTCTGTGACCTCCCAACTGTGGCGATGACACCGATGCCTCCCTTTCTCCACTGCGCAACCGAACCGTGCCGGGCCACCCGCCCCTGGCGCTGCTTGACCCCGAGGCCCAGCGAGTCATGGGTACGTTGCGGCTCGGCTCGGTAAAAAAAAAAAAACACCCATGCGTGGCCTCGCACAGCTCAGACGTGCACGCGCCAGAGATAGGAGAATGGGGTACAAGAGGAGGCGTTCATGACGACAATTCTCGTGATGATTTGTTTTGGTGTAAAACTGTGGAGCCCGTGAAGGAAACACCACGGGAAGGGCAGTCGAGTCAGTGGCGCAAAAGAGCAGCAGACAGGGAGGGGGGGGAAGGCCCAGGACGGACAAAGAGGAAGGCACGGCTCAAGGAGTGGGTGGTGCAGGAAAGGGAGGAGGAATGGCTCCCTCGTGTCCGTGTGAGACTGTGGGTCTCCGTGTGAGTCTATGGGTATCTGGGTAAGTCTATGGGCCTCTGGGTGAGTCTATGGGTCTCTGTGTGAGTCAGTCTCTGTGTGAGTCTATGGGTCTCTGTGTGAGTTGGTGAGTCTATGGGTATCTGGGTAAGTCTATGGGTCTTTGTGTGAGTCTATGGGTCTCTGTGTGAGTTGGTGAGTCTATGGGTATCTGGGTAAGTCTATGGGTCTATGTGTGAGTCTATGGGTCTCCACGTGAGACCGACTCAATAACTTCCAGAGATTGGCTGCACTCCTGATCCTCGCCACTTCGTCTGCACACTGTCGCAACTCTGGTCAATCTAAAGCACAGTAGTAGTGATTGACTTTCACGACCGATATTATCCTTAAGAGGTTTTTGGGGGGTGGGGGCGGTGGAGGGGGTTAGATCACGTAAATATACAAATCTGTCGTTAAACCCGCCACCACCCGACACAGCCAATCAGTAAGGTTTGTCAGTAAACAAAACTTGCCCAATTAGTTAACTAGTTCAGCACTAACCTCTTGTGTGTCGGAGAGTAAAACCCACGACAACATTTACAATTCGAGTAGCCGTGACGTTTTGCCGGTAATTACAACAATGACAACAACCACCAGCAGCAGCATCAGGCGACAGCCACAGAATTATGGAGAAATTCTCCTCCTGCTTCCGTCTTTAATAAGAGGTTGGGGTTAAATGTGACGTCATCACTTGTGAGCCAATCAGGTGCGAAGCCCAGAGAGCGGGGGGCGGGGTGGGTTAATGTATTCATATAATTGACAATTGGATATCTAATAATAGTTGGGTTATTCACAGTTAATCAACGTACATAACGTACATGCGGGGCTCCGTATGTGCGGTGATCAATCCGGGATATGGAAAGCAACTGCTCACCAGGGTAGGGTTCAGTGGTCGCACTGACAGAGACTTAAAGGAGACTCAAAGTATAAACAGACAGATAGATAGACTTAAAGACGGAAGCTTAAAGGAGTAGCATCACGTGAGTCAGCTTCTGTGTGAGTCTGTGTATGGGTAAGCCTGTGGGTTTGTGTATACACCGATGGGTCTTTGCACGAGTCCGTAGTGAGTCTGTGGATCTTCTACGTTAGAGACCCACAGACTCAATAACTTCCAGACAACGGCTGCACCCTAAAGCCTCACCGCTCCTGGCCTCCGTACGTGCGGTGACCAATCCGGGAGATGGGGGAGCGGCTGCTGACCAGGGAAGGGACCAAAGGTCGCACTGCGCGGAGACTTAAAGAAGTATCGGCGCGGTGCGGGGTGGGTGGAGGAGGAAGCGTGGCCGCAGTGGTCACGAGGAGGAGGAGGAGGAGACACGCGCTGGTGAAGAGACAGCGGCAAGAGCCATGAGTCGAGGTACGAACACCGCGCCCGCTGGGTCGGGAGATCTCGCGCAGGCGGAGGGAGGTTCGCCGCTTGCTGCGCGAGGGCTGCCGATTAGGGGGCAGGGGGGGCAGGGGGGGGCAGGGGGCGTGGGGGCAGGGGGGGGGATTATTGAAGTATTTTGGTTTCCCTAACCGGTGGTCAGTCATCTCCATGCCACTCTTCTGTCGCTACTATCGTGGTTCGCTGTCAGCTCCAATCGTTGATTTCATATACCCCGTGGTGAGAACTCGGTCCCGACCAGACACAGCGACTGCCTCATTCCGTGTTGTGTTAAACCACCATACGCCGATTCACAATAATTCACAAACCCACTCGCTCACTCATTCACGCCACGACCCATCCGCTCACACAGTCATTCACTCAACCACCCGATCACTCACGCATTCGCTCACCCACCATCCCACTCACACACCCACAGACTCACCCATCCACTCACACACCCACAGACTCACCCACCCATCCACTCACTCATTCAACCACCTATCCACTCACACGTTCACTAGCGTAGTGGTCAGCGTGCTGCGCTACTAACCCGACCACCCGAGTTCGATTCCCGATCACGGACCAACATGGGGCCCGCGAGATAACCGAGAGACGTCGATGATAACAAGCAGAGCCATTTTTATTTTTCGAATTAGGTAAAAAAAAAGCATTTATCTCAAGAGCCACAATGCACTGCGATGATGAATCACGGGACGGCGTTCCCGTCGTGAATATCGGGTCACGGTGCGGTCCTTGAAGGCCCCCGTGCAGCTGCGGACCACGGGTTTGCCAACCCCCCCCCCACCCGGTCTTGACCTCTCTGAGGCGGTCTCCTCCTCGTCACATCTCGGGCGGTCGCTCCGGGTCCGGGTCCGTGCGATGAGGGCCCGAAGACCGATCGGACGGCGAAGGGCCTCGCTCTGCTGCGCGAGTTCAGGATATGCGAGTGTCGATATATTGGCGAGCCTCACTAAACGTGCAGCGATTCACTATTCACGAGCCTCACTAAACGTGCAGAGATTCACTATTCACGAGCCTCACTAAACATACAGAGATTCACTATTCACGAGCCTCACTAAACATACAGTGATTCACTATTCACGTGCCTCACTAAACGTACAGCGATTCACTATTCACGAGCCTCACTAAACATACAGAAATTCACTATTCACGTGCCTCACTAAACATAGAGATTCACTATTCACGTGCCTCACTAAACATACAGAGATTCACTATTCACGAGCCTGACTAAACATACAGAGATTCACTATTCACGAGCCTCACTAAACATACAGAGATTCACTATTCACGAGCCTCACTAAACATACAGTGATTCACTATTCACGAGCCTCACTAAACATACAGAGATTCACTATTCACGAGCCTCACTAAACATACAGAGATTCACTATTCACGTGCCTCACTAAACATACAGAGATTCACTATTCACGAGCCTCACTAAGCATACAAAGATTCACTATTCACGAGCCTCACTAAACATACAGAGATTCACTATTCACGAGCCTCACTAAACATACAGTGATTCACTATTCACGTGCCTCACTAAACGTGCAGTGATTCACTATTCACGAGCCTCACTAAACATACAGAGATTCACTATTCACGAGCCTCACTAAACATACAGAGATTCACTATTCACGTACCTCACTAAACATACAGTGATTCACTATACACGAGCCTCACTAAACATACAGAGATTCACTATTCACGTACCTCACTAAACATACAGTGATTCACTATTCACGAGCCTCACTAAACATACAGAGATTCACAATTCACGAGCCTCACTAAACATACAGAGATTCACTATTCACGTACCTCACTAAACATACAGTGATTCACTATTCACGAGCCTCACTAAACGTGCAGTGATTCACTATTCACGAGCCTCACTAAACATACAGAGATTCACTATTCACGAGCCTCACTAAACATACAGAGATTCACTATTCACGTGCCTCACTAAACGTGCAGTGATTCACTATTCACGTGTCTCACTAAACGTGCAGCGATTCACTATTCACGAGCCTCACTAAACATACAGAGATTCACTATTCACGAACCTCACTAAACATACAGTGATTCACTATTCACGAGCCTCACTAAACATACAGTGATTCACTATTCACGAGCCTCACTAAACATACAGAGATTAACTATTCACGAGCCTCACTAAACATACAGAGATTCACTATTCACGTGCCTCACTAAACATACAGAGATTCACTATTCACGTGCCTCACTAAACATACAGAGATTCACTATTCACGAGCCTCACTAAGCATACAGAGATTCACTATTCACGAGCCTCACTAAACATACAGTGATTCACTATTCACGAGCCTCACTAAACATACAGAGATTCACTATTCACGAGCCTCACTAAACGTGCAGTGATTCACTATTGACGTGCCTCACTAAACGTGCAGTGATTCACTATTCACGAGCCTCACTAAACATACAGAGATTCACTATTCACGTGCCTCACTAAACATACAGTGATTCACTATTCACGAGCCTCACTAAACATACAGTGATTCACTATTCACGAACCTCACTAAACATACAGAGATTCACTATTCACGAACCTCACTAAACATACAGAGATTCACTATTCACGAGCCTCACTAAACATACAGAGATTCACTATTCACGAGCCTCACTAAACGTGCAGAGATTCACTATTCACGAGCCTCACTAAACGTGCAGTGATTCACTATTCACGAGCCTCACTAAACGTGCAGAGATTCACTATACACGAGCCTCACTAAACATACAGAGATTCACTATTCACGAGCCTCACTAAACATACAGAGATTCACTATTCACGAGCCTCACTAAACATACAGTGATTCACTATTCACGTGCCTCACTAAACATACAGAGATTCACTATTCACGAGCCTCACTAAACGTGCAGAGATTCACTATTCACGAGCCTCACTAAACATACAGAGATTCACTATTCACGAGCCTCACTAAACATACAGAGATTCACTATTCACGAGCCTCACTAAAACAGTACATGAGATTCACTATTCACGAGCCTCACTAAACATACAGTGATTCACTATTCACGAGCCTCACTAAACATACAGAGATTCACTATTCACGAGCCTCACTAAACATACAGAGATTCACTATTCACGAGCCTCACTAAACGTGCAGTGATTCACTATTCACGTGCCTCACTAAACATACAGAGATTCACTATTCACGAGCCTCACTAAACATACAGAGATTCACTATTCACGAGCCTCACTAAACATACAGAGATTCACTATTCACGAGCCTCACTAAACGTGCAGTGATTCACTATTCACGTGCCTCACTAAACATACAGAGATTCACTATTCACGAGCCTCACTAAACATACAGAGATTCACTATTCACGAGCCTCACTAAACGTGCAGTGATTCACTATTCACGTGCCTCACTAAACATACAGAGATTCACTATTCACGAGCCTCACTAAACATACAGAGATTCACTATTCACGAGCCTCACTAAACGTGCAGTGATTCACTATTCACGAGCCTCACTAAACATACAGAGATTCACTATTCACGAGCCTCACTAAACGTGCAGTGATTCACTATTCACGTGCCTCACTAAACATACAGAGATTCACTATTCACGAGCCTCACTAAACATACAGAGATTCACTATTCACGAGCCTCACTAAAGCGTGCAGTGATTCACTATTCACGTGCCTCACTAAACATACAGAGATTCACTATTCACGAGCCTCACTAAACATACAGAGATTCACTATTCACGAGCCTCACTAAACGTGCAGTGATTCACTATTCACGAGCCTCACTAAACATACAGAGATTCACTATTCACGAGCCTCACTAAACGTGCAGTGATTCACTATTCACGTGCCTCACTAAACATACAGAGATTCACTATTCACGAGCCTCACTAAACATACAGAGATTCACTATTCACGAGCCTCACTAAACGTGCAGTGATTCACTATTCACGTGCCTCACTAACATACAGAGATTCACTATTCACGAGCCTCACTAAACATACAGAGATTCACTATTCACGAGCCTCACTAAACGTGCAGTGATTCACTATTCACGTGCCTCACTAAACATACAGAGATTCACTATTCACGAACCTTACTAAACGTGCAGAGATTCACTATTCACGAGCCTCACTAAAAATACAGAGATTCACTATTCACGAGCCTCACTAAACATACAGAGATTCACTATTCACGAGCCTCACTAAACGTGCAGAGATTCACTATTCACGAGCCTCACTAAACATACAGAGATTCACTATTCACGAGCCTCACTAAACATACAGAGATTCACTATTCACGAGCCTCACTAAACATACAGAGATTCACTATTCACGAGCCTCACTAAACATACAGAGATTCACTCTTCACGTGCCTCACTAAACATACAGAGATTCACTATTCACGAACCTCACTAAACGTGCAGTGATTCACTATTCACGTGCCTCACTAAACATACAGAGATTCACTATTCACGAGCCTCACTAAACATACAGAGATTCACTATTCACGAGCCTCACTAAACATACAGAGATTCACTATTCACGTGCCTCACTAAACATACAGCAATTCACTATTCACGAGCCTCACTAAACATACAGAGATTCACTATTCACGAACCTTACTAAACGTGCAGAGATTCACTATTCACGATCCTCACTAAACGTGCAGTGATTCACTATTCACGAGTGCACAGAGTGCCAGAGCGCTGTCACCAGGGTTGTATAGGCTCATTTACAACACCAGGGTGGAGCGCTCCACCCGCGGGTCTCCACCGGTGACGGCTGTCACCAGGGTGGAGCGCTCCACCCGCGGGGCTCCACCGGTGACAGCTGTCACGGTCAGCCGCTCGCCTCCCCAGGGGTCTCCCTCCTCAATTCCACGACATCGACACCACCTCCATCGTTGTCCAATCATCGTCAAAGGTGATACAACAATTGTTTTTATTAGTGGTGCGGGTGGTAATGGTGGTGGTGGTGCTGGTGGTGGTGGTAGTGCTGGTGGTGGTGGTACTGGTGGTGCTGGTGGTGGTGCGGGTGGTACTGGTGGTGGTGGTGCTGGTGGTGGTGCTGGTGGTGGTGCGGGTGGTGCTGGTGGTGGTGGTGCTGGTGGTGGTGGTGCTGGTGGTGGTGGTGCTGGTGCAGGTGGCGGTGGTACTGGTGGTGGTGCTGGTGGTGGTGCTGGTGGTGGTGCTGGGGGTGGTGCTGGTGCTGGTGGTGGTGCTGGTGGTGGTGCTGCTGGTGGTGGTACTGGTGGTGGTGCTGGTGGTGGTGGTGCTGGTGGTGGTGGTGCTGGTGCAGGTGGCGGTGGTACTGGTGGTGGTGCTGGTGGTGGTGCTGGTGGTGGTGCTGGGGGTGGTGCTGGTGCTGGTGGTGGTGCTGGTGGTGGTGCTGCTGGTGGTGGTGCTGGTGGTGGTGCTGGTGGTGGTACTGGTGGTGGTGCTGGTGGTGGTGCTGGTGGTGCTGGTGGTGGTGCTGGTGGTGGTACTCCGGGTGGTGCTGGTGGTGGTGGTGCTGGTGGTGGTGGTGCTGGTGGTGGTGGTGCTGGTGGCGGTGGTACTGGTGGTGGTGCTGGTGGTGGTGGTACTGGTGTTGGTACTGGTGGTGCTGGTGGTGGTGCTGGTGGTGGTACTGGTGGTGGGGGTGCTGGTGGTGGTGGTGCTGGTGGTGGTGCTGGTGCTGGTGCTGCTGGTGGTGGTGGTGCTGGTGGTGCTGCTGGTGGTGCTGGTGCTGGTGGTGGTGCTGGTGGTGGTGCTGCAGCTGGTGGTGGTGGTGCTGGTGGTGGTGCTGGTGGTGGTGCTGGTGCTGGTGGTGGTGCTGGTGGTGGTGCTGGTGCTGGTGGTGGTACTGGTGGTGGTGGTCGTACTGGTGGTGGTGGCGCTGGTGGTGTTGGTGATACTGGTGGTGGTGCTGGTGGTGGTACTGGTGGTGGTGCTGGTGGTGGGGCTGGTGGTGGGGATGGTGATGATGGTAGTGCTGGTGGTGCTACTCTAACTGGAAGGTGCCAGAAGGAGTCGTCACGTCGCCCCGCCCCTAGCCACGCCGCCCCGCCCCTAGCCACGCCGCCCCGCCCCTAGCCACGTCGCCCCGCCCCTAGCCACGCCCAGCTAGTTCCAGTCTCAATCAGCTGGCTTCTTGGCGCGTGCTAAGAACCGGTCCGGAGGTCAGTCGAGACGGACTCGGAGGCACTTCTCTACAGCACCCCTAACGCTGCTTCACCGACTGCACCGTCATTCAACACCACTGTGAACCTCATTACATTGTATACGTGGCAGAATCTATGGATCTCTGTGCGAATTTATGGGTCTCTGTGTGAGTCTATGGGTGTGTGGGAGTCTATGGGTCTCTGTGTGAGTCTATGGGTCTCTGTGTGAGTCTATGGGTCTCTGTGTGAATCTATGGATCTCTGTGTAAGTCTATGGGTCTCTATGTGAGTATATGGGTCTCTGTGTGAGTCTATGGGTCTCTATGTGAGTCTATACGTTTCTGTATGAGTTTATGAGTCTCTGTGTGAGCCTATGGGTGTGTGTGAGTCTATGGGTCTCTGTGTGAGTCTACGGGTCTCTGTGTGAGTCTACGGGTCTCTGTGTAAGTCTATGGGTGTCTGTGTGAGTCTATGGGTCTCTGTGTGAGTCTCTAGGTCTCTGTGCGAGTCCATGGGTGTCTGTGTGAGTCTATGGGTCTCTGTGTGAGTCTATGGGTCTCTGTGTGAGTCTATGGGTCTCTATGTGAGTATATGGGTCTCTGTGTGAGTCTACGGGTCTCTGTGTAAGTCTATGGGTGTCTGTGTGAGTCTATGGGTCTCTGTGTGAGTCTATGGGTCTCTGTGTGAGTCTATGGGTCTCTGTGTGAGTTTATGGGTCTCTGTGTGAGCCTATGGGTCTCTGTGTAAGTCTATGGGTCTCTGTGTGAGTCTATAGGTCTCTGTGTGAGTCTACGGGTCTCTGTGTGAGTCTATGGGTCTCTGTGTGAGTCTATGGGTCTCTGTGTGAGTCTCTAGGTCTCTGTGCGAGTCCATGGGTCTCTGTATGAGTCTATGGGTCTCTGTGTGAGCCTATGGGTGTGTGTGAGTCTATGGGTCTCTGTGTGAGTCTACGGGTCTCTGTGTGAGTCTACGGGTCTCTGTGCGAGTCTATGGGTCTCTAGGCGAGGCATCGGCTGCACCCCAAGTCCCCCGCCGATGGGTCTTTATGCGAGTCCGTAGTGAGTCTGTGGGTCTTCTACGTTAGAGACCCACAGACTCAATAACTTCCAGACATCGGCTGCACCCTAAAGCCTCACCGCTCCTGGCCTCCGTACGCGCGGTGACCAATCCGGGAGATGGGGGAGCGGCTGCTGACCAGGGAAGGGACCAAAGGTCGCACTGCGCGGAGACTTATAGAAGTATCGGCGCGGTGCAGGGTTGGTGGAGGAGGAAGCGTGGCCGCAGTGGTCACGAGGACGAGGAGGAGACGCGCGGCTGGTGAAGAGACAGCAGCAAGAGCCATGAGTCCGAGGTACGAACACCGCGTCCGCTGGGTCGGGAGATCTCGCGCAGGGCGGAGGGAGGTTCGCCGCTTGCTGCGCGAGGCGCTGCCGATTGGGGGGCAGGGGGGGGGGCAGGGGGGGATTATTGAAGTATTTTGGTCTCCCTAACCGGTGGTCGGTCACCTCCGTGCCCCTCTTCTGTCGCTACGATCGTGGTTCGCTATCCACGTCAGCGTCCACTCGAAGATTTCATTCCCCCCTCCCACCGCCCCCGTGTTGTGCGAAACCACCATATGGTAGGTCATCAATAGCTCGCTTACAACCCCACTTACCCACTCATTCACGCAACGACCCATGCACTTATTCGCCCACAAACTCACGCACCCAAGCACTCACCCACTCATTTGGTCATCCACCCATCCAATCACTCGCACAATCATTCACTCAACCACCCAATCACTCAGACATTCACCCGCTCACCCACGCACTGGCAAACCTATTATGTCGACCACCCATCCACTCACTCATTCACTCATTCACTCGCCCACCCATCCACTCATTCACTCGCCCACTCATCCACTCACACACTCATTCACTCACCTACTTACATCCTCGCTTACACGCTCACTGTCATCCACCCACTTACTCACTCACCCCACTCACTCACCCACCCACTCACTCACCCACCCACCCACTCACCCACTCACCCACCCACCCACCCACTCACCCACCCACTCACTCACGTCACCCACCCACCCACCCAACCCACTCACTCACCCACCCACCCACCCACTCACTTACCCACCCACCCACCCACGCACTCACCCACCCACCCACTCACTCACCCACCCACCCACTCACTCACCCACCCACCTCACTCACCCACCCACCCACCCACTCACTCACCCACCCACCCACTCACTCACCCACCCACCCACTCACCCACCCACCCACCCACTCACCCACCCACCCACTCACCCACCCACTCACCCACCCACTCACGCACCCACCCACTCACTCACCCACTCACTCACCCACCCACCCACTCACTCACCCACCCACTCACTCACCCACCCACTCACTCACCCCACCCACTCACCCACTCACCGACCCACTCACTCACCCACCCACTCACTCACCCACCCACCCACTCACCCACTCACCCACCCACTCACCCACCCACCCACTCACTCACCCACCCACCCACTCACTCACCCACCCACTCACTCGTCTCCCTTCTCCTTCCTCACTCACACCGCTCCACTCTGGAATCTCGGGGTGTCTTGGGAGTCAGCCTCTGCGTGAGTCTATGAATCTCTGTTTAAGTCCATGGGGTTTCTTTATACGCCTGTGGGTCTCGATGAAGTCTATGGGTCTCTACGTGAGACCCATATAGTCCATAACCCTTGTGTTTTAGTTTGACCTCCTCCTTGCGCACCTCCGCTTAGCACGGTTGGCTACGTCAGGCGCGAAAGAAGTCCAACGTACATTACACACGAATATCCTCCTCCCATCATCATCATCAGCATCGTCCCCCCCCCCCATACACCGAAGATCTTACAGCAACAATAAGCGAGCTCGCAAGATGTAGCAGTGTGTCACGTGTCTTCAGCATCACGAAGCGTGGGTCTGGACAGCGCCTGATGGTGTCTGGCAGCGTGGAGATGTTCTGCACTTCGTCTCAAGCTCAACTGCCTCGGTCTTTACGACCACCACCTGTTGGTGAACCCGGATCCCACCCGTGCGCGTGTGTGTTCAACGTTGCGATAACGTTCAGCTACCAACTGGGCCACCGCCAACCACACCCTGTGTGTGAGTGTGTGTGCGTGTGTGTGTGTAACATGTGTTCATGTGTAAATGTGAGCAGTGGTTACGGGTAAGCGGTTTGCGCTACGAACCTGGCCGATCCGGTGACGATCATCTCAAGTTTTCATTTATTTAGGTATAGCCCTGTGAGCCATGCGGCTCTTAAGTCGGGTACAACCGCAACAAACACAATATGAACACAGAAACATCTCAAAGCGACGACGCGCATCAGAAACATCCTGGAATGAACCAGCAAATATTCCACACGCAAAAAAAAATTATTAAAACGCTGTGTGCAAAAATCACAATGTGGTGCAAGTCAACAACAACCATCAGACTATTTAGATTAACCATATGTTGTCGAATCGCCAAAATAACGCTACAAAAACAATGTAACAACAGTCATCATATGAACTGTGATTTTCAATTTAACAATAAACGATATACATAACACGTACGACAAAACCTGCAGCCATAGCTGGCAGCACGACACTCCCAGTGTATGATGTGTGAGTGAGTCAGCGCATTATGAGTGAGTGTATGATGTGTGAGTGAGTCAGCGGCAGTGTGAGTGAGTGTATGATGTGCGAGTGAGTGTTTGATGTGTGAGTGAGTCAGTGTATGATGAGTGAGTCAGTGCATGATGTGTGAGTGAGTGTATGATGTGTGAGTCAGTGTATGATGTGTGAGTCAGTGTATGATGAGTGAGTGTATGATGTGTGAGTCAGTGTATGATGTGTGAGTGAGTGTATGATGAGTGAGTGTATGATGAGTGAGTGAGTGTATGATGTGTGAGTCAGTGTATGATGTGTGAGTCAGTGTATGATGTGTGAGTGAGTGTATGGTGTGTGAGTCAGTGTATGATGTGTGAGTGAGTGTATGATGAGTGAGTGTATGATGAGTGAGTGAGTGTATGATGAGTGAGTGAGTGTATGATGTGTGAGTCAGTGTATGATGTGTGAGTCAGTGTATGATGTGTGAGTGAGTGTATGATGTGTGAGTCAGTGTATGATGTGTGAGTCAGTGTATTATGAGTGAGTGAGTGTATGACGAGTGAGTGAGTGTATGATGTGTGAGTCAGAGTATGATGTGTGAGTCAGTGTATGATGTGTGAGTCAGTGTATGATGTGTGTCAGTGTATGATGTGTGAGTGAGTGTATGATGTGTGAGTGAGTGCATGATGTGTGAGTGAGTGTATGATGTGTGAGTCAGTGTATGATGAGTGAGTGAGTGTATGATGTGTGAGTGAGTGTATGATGAGTGAGTGAGTGTATGATAAGTGAGTGTATGATGAGTGAGTGAGTGTATGATGTGTGAGTCAGTGTATGATGTGTGAGTCAGTGTATGATGTGTGAGTGAGTGTATGATGTGTGAGTGAGTGCATGATGTGTGAGTGAGTGTATGATGTGTGAGTGAGTGTATGATGTGTGAGTGAGTGCATGATGTGTGAGTGAGTGTATGATGTGTGAGTCAGTGTATGATGAGTGAGTCAGTGTATGATGTGTGAGTGAGTCAGTGTATGATGTGTGAGTGAGTCAGTGTATGATGTGTGAGTGAGTCAGTGCATGGTGTGAGTGAGTCAGTGTATGATGTGTGAGTGAGTCAGTGTATGATGTGTGAGTGAGTCAGTGTATAATGTGTGAGTGAGTCAGTGTATGATGTGTGAGTGAGTCAGTGTATGATGTGTGAGTGAGTCAGTGCATGGTGTGAGTGAGTCAGTGTATGATGTGTGAGTGAGTCAGTGTATGGTGTGAGTCAGTGTATGATGTGTGAGTGAGTCAGTGTATGATGTGTGAGTGAGTCAGTGCATGGTGTGAGTGAGTCAGTGTATGATGTGTGAGTCAGTGTATGATGAGTGAGTCAGTGTATGATGTGTGAGTGAGTCAGTGTATGATGTGTGAGTGAGTCAGTGTATGATGTGTGAGTGAGTCAGTGCATGATGTGTGAGTGAGTCAGTGTATGATGTGTGAGTGAGTCAGTGCATGATGTGTGAGTGAGTCAGTGTATGATGTGTGAGTGAGTCAGTGTATGATGTGTGAGTGAGTCAGTGTCGGCCCCCTCACAAACGGCCCCCGCCAGCCGCTGCTGGGAGCGCGCGCCTCAGGCGGCCATCTGAGCCGGTCCTGGGCCTCCCCCAGGTCGACTCAGACTCAAATGAGTACCTGGTGCGGTGTGTAACCAACATCGCCGCTGGGGATAAATCTGTAAATGAATAGAAACGCCAACACCGCAACAGAAACAAGACCAAGAAGACATGCTTAACAACAAAGACAAAGATCCCCCATCCCCCCCGTATAGCCTCAAGAGACTGTTGGGGCAAGTGCTGTTAGCGAGTAGCACCTATGAAGGCCGGCACGGCACACGAGGGGGTGGGTGGACAGCACCACGCCCGGCCGCCTTTGTCTCCCCAGTGGCGATGTCGTTAAATCCACACAACATTTATAATTCGAGGACGACGTTTCGCCAGTAATGACAGCCAGCGATCATCTCCACACCTCTCTGTGGCTGTCCGCATGGCGATGCTGGTTGTAGTTGCTGGCGAAACGTCACGGTAGCTGTGAACGTAGCGGGGTTTTACCCTCCCAACACAGAAACCACGTGCGTGGCGGAGACTCATATCGGGATTGTCACGGTTCGTTCTTTGTGACGGCCCTTTGCTGATTAGCTGCGTCGTGTGGTGGCGGGTATAACGACACAACATTTATACTTACGTGGTGGTGGTGCTGATGGTCGTGCTGGTGATGCTGGTGGTGGTGGTGCTGGTGGTGGTGGTGGTGCTGGTGGTGGTGTTGGTGGTGCTGGTGGTGGTGGTGCTGGTGGTGGTGGTGGTGAGCGTGGTGATGCTGGTGGTGGTAGTGCTGGTGGTGGTGCTGGTGGTGGTGGTGCTGGTGGTGGTGCTGGTGGTGGTGCTGGTGCTGGTGGTGGTGGTGCTGGTGGTGCTGATGGTGGTGGTACTGGTGGTGGTGGTGGTGGTGCTGGTGGTGGTGCTGGTGGTGGTGGTGGTGCTGGTGGTGCTGATGGTGGTGGTGCTGGTGGTGGTGGTGGTGCTGGTGGTGGTGGTGGTGCTGGTGGTGGTGGTGATGCTGGTGGTGCTGGTGGTGCTGGTGGTGGTGCTGGTGCTGGTGCTGCTGCTGGTGGTGCTGGTGGTGCTGGTGCTGGTGGTGGTGCTGGTGGTGGTGCTGGTGGTGCTGGTGCTGGTGGTGGTGCTGGTGCTGCTGGTGGTGGTGGTGCTGGTGGTGGTGCTGGTGGTGGTGCTGGTGGTGCTGGTGGTGGTGCTGGTGGTTATTGCCGGGACGCCACACGATTTTTGAGACTCACACCGGGGCCACGGGACCCACGCCACTTCCTCAATAAAGAGCGAGAGAGAGAGAGATAAAGTGCACGCAACCCCCCGTGGACTTTGGAGGCCACGTGAAGTGCGCCGCGTCAACGCCGTCACCCACCGCACTGCGGGGAGCGGCAGTGGAAATCCCGCGTCTTGCGAGGACTTTGACTTGACCGACGGGAGGGCAAGGCGGGCGCCCTAATAGTAATAATAATTATTATCATTAAGTCGATGTTCTGTGGCCCATCGCCGCCATCGCCTCCGCTGACTTCCTCGTTCTCACTTAGCGGACGGCTTCCTTCAAACCGACAAAAGAATATTCCGTAGCAGGCGATGAGTGGCTGATACGAGCGTGCACGCATTTTCAAATGTGCAATGCCACGTTGTTGTTGTTGTACTTTACCCGTGTATCGATAGTTACATTTAAATGTGCAAGTTACATTTAAATGTGCAATGTACAGGGTGGTCTAGATATCTTGTGACCCCCCCCCATGAATTAAGGGGCCGTCCATAAATGACGTCACGCACCTAGAGGGGGGGGGGGGCGGGGTCAGACATTTGTGACGATGTGTGACGAGGGGGGGGGGTTTAAGAAATGTGACGTCACATCAAAATGCGCAACTTTAAATAAATATAGACAACACGTTCTACCTAACTAAATAGACTTTATAATAAATGTGTTCTCCTACAACATCAGAGTGCAGCGCCACATTAAACACGCACTACAATGACAATAGCTTAAAGCGATTTGAAGCATGTTTTATTTTCAAAATGGAAATATTGTTTTGGAGGGGTGGGGGGGGGCAGAGCTTTGTGACGTCATAGTTGAGGGGGGCGGGTCTGACTTTTCGTGACGCCGTGTGACGTGGGGGGTGGGGGGGTCCAAAATCGCGTGACGTCATTGATGGACGGCCTCTAACCCATAAATCTATTTTCCTTTGAATGTGCATTTATGTTTAAAATAAACTAAACATTTTATTTTTGTTATTTTACCAGGGCCCCCACTGAGCTATGTTTTTCAGAAGCGACATGGCCACCACAGACGAAGTGAATTTCTCACCACGTGGACCTTGCTAGCAGCAGCCAAATACTCCGAACACGTGACCTGCACATCCGAGTGGCTCTCGAGGATAAATCATTAATTAATAACTATTATCATTATTATCGACTGGCAATCGTGGACAAGAGATGAGATGTTGGCAGTGGAAATGTCCAGCTCCGGTAGGATGCTGCTTGGCAGCTGGACCCAGAGAGCGACCAACGTAGCAGCAAGACGACCTGATGATGATGATGTTGTTGATGATGATGTTGTTGATGATGATGTTGATGATGATGATGTTGTTGATGATGATGTTGATGGTGATGATGATGGCAGGCAGGCCAGTAGTGGTGAGAAGGAAACTGGGCACTATTTGGACACCATATGTAGTAGGATTGACAACAACAACAGGACATATTCTTAGTTTTTTCGGTAAAGTCACGTTGAAGAGAAACAACAAAATAACAAAATATATATAAAACAATAAAAAATTCTCACGACGTTTCGACCATAACTCAAACGGTCATCATCAGGTGTGTCGGTTTGCATAAATTTATTTTGAAAACGGCATATTTATTTATATATATAAAAATAACGTTTGCGTCACGCGCAACGATGGCAGTTTGCCAGGACTAGTCCATCTATTTTTTGAAAAGAGGAGGGGGGAGACGAAATTTGTTTTTATGTATGCTGTCTGAAAGGCACTGTAAGCGTGAACAATCAATCAAGAACTGAAATGATTTATCAAATCTTTCCAATGATTGCTAAGATAGAATCCATCTTCTCGGTTGAAATTGTCTCTGTGTTTGTATATGTGGATAGCCTCATGAACGAATCTCTCATGGAAGCCAGATGGCTTACAAAGAACCTCCGTCTTGGAAAAGTCAATGGCATGTGAGCCTACTGAATTAGAACAATGATCTGCTACGGCCGAGGTGTTGGTCCTACCGTGTTTAAGGTCTGCTTTATGTTCACGAATGCGGTCCGAGATATGGCGTTTGGTTTCTCCAATGTAACTACTACCACAGAGGCAACTTAGTTTGTAGACACCAGGGTATTGTATGTCCGGAATCACATCTTTTACAGACGGAACCAGATCACGGATTTTATGTAATGTGTTGAAACGGACCTGGATCTTGTGTTTATTCAAGATTTTGGAGATCTTTTTTGTGATCCCAGCAATGTAGGGTAAAGTGATGGTTTTGAAAGGCTCCTCAAGAGGGTTCTTCTTCATGGTTTGAGTGATAGCTTTGCGGATTGTATAGTCGGAGTAACCATTAGCCCTAAGAGCTTGGTGTACGTGCTTGAGTTCACTGCTTATGTGTTCCTGGTCGGATATGCATTGGGCTCTATGATACAGAGTCTTGATGAGAGAATTCTTCTGTGATGGATGGTGGTGGGAATCCGGTTTCAGATAAGCATCTGTATGGGTAGCTTTCCTGTAGACAGAGTGGCTCATTGAACCATCAGGTCTCTTTTTAATTAGGACATCCAAAAAAGGTATCTTGCCATCTATTTCGACTTCCATGGTAAATCTGATGGCTGGGTGTATGGAATTGATGTGGTCGAAGAATTTGTCTAGAGCAGGCCGGCCATGTGGCCAGATGACAAAAGTGTCATCCACGTACCTCTTCCATAAGGTTGGGCGCAGAGTGGCAGTCTGGATGGCGTCAGTCTCAAATTTCTCCATGAAAATGTTAGCTATAACTGGAGAAAGGGGGGAGCCCATTGGGGTGCCCTCAGTTTGTTTGTAGAAAGTTCCATTCCAAGTGAAGTATGTATTGGTTAAACAGTGTCTCACCAGGGGGGGTACCTCAGTGTTTAGTCCTTGATGAACCAAGTCTTCAATGATTGCAATGGTGTCAGGTACAGGAACCTTGGTGAATAAGGAAACTACATCAAAACTGACAAGCAGGTCGTCTGGGGACAGGGAAATACCCTTGATTGTTGATACCAGGTGAGTAGAATTTTGTACCGCAGAGGTGGTCTTTCCAGTGAAAGGACGCAGGATTTCAGACAAAAAACGAGCTAGTTTGTAGGTGGGGGAGCTGATAGTAGAGACTATGGGACGAAGAGGTGTATCAACTTTATGTATTTTTGGTAAGCCGTATAATCTTGGTGGCCTGGCAGCAGAAGGTTTCAACGAAAACTGTTTAGATTGATCAATTAATGCGGTTGAATCAGAAATTATTTTGTTGGTTTGTGTGACGAGGCTGTTGGTGGGATCTCTTTTTATTTTTGTATAACTACCATCGTCGAGTAATTCTTTAATTTTGTTGTTGTATTCTATTTTATCCATGATAACAGTAGCATTGCCTTTGTCAGCTGAGAGAACTACAATATCATTCCTCTTTTTTAATTTATATAATTCAAAACGCTCATCTTTGCTGAGGTTGCTAGCTGGCATCTTAGCGTTTTTGAGGGTTGCAGCGATTTCAGATCTTGCTACGTCTGCAGCGATGTGACCCAGGCCCCTGAGAGCAACGTCTACTTGGGCAATTATATCATTAACTGGTATGTGTTTAGGTGTGACTGCAAAGTTTAGACCTTTAGCTAAAACGGATTTCAGACCATCGGAAATAGAACTGTTACTGCGATTAATTACGACTTTATTAACGTCTAACTTTTTGGTGTGTGGGTCCGGTCTTTTGTTTAAGAGGAGGTTAAATTTGGAAATCAGGTTTTCCTTACATTTGGTCGACATAGTAGCAGCTGAAGAGGCAGTCATATTGTCTACATGTTCCCAATCCGATGTGGACATTATTGCCGTCAATGATAAGTGTGATTTGTAGAGTGTCTTGTCTAACTGATCTAGTTCTGTGCGTATAAGTCTGATTTTTTCTGAGATAAGAGCTAAGCTAGTTTTGAAAAGAATTCGTTTCGCATTAGAAGAAGTTACAGTAGCAGAGGTGAGTGTAAATGCGATTGGTATTACCCAGAGTCGCGGCATCTCTTCAGGAAGGTGAGAGACTCGATCAGCTGAGCTTTCTTATCCCGGAGTTTGTTGAAAGATCTTAAAGTTATGTGAAAACCCCCCCGTAGAGGCGATTAAATTTTGATTTAAAGCTTTCGTGACTGCAGTAATTCATATTCTTAGTTTTTTCGGTAAAGTCACGTTGAAGAGAAACAACAAAATAACAAAATATATATAAAACAATAAAAAATTCTCACGACGTTTCGACCATAACTCAAACGGTCATCATCAGGTGTGTCGGTTTGCATAAATTTATTTTGAAAACGGCATATTTATTTATATATATAAAAATAACGTTTGCGTCACGCGCAACGATGGCAGTTTGCCAGGACTAGTCCATCTATTTTTTGAAAAGAGGAGGCAGGGTTAGCAGTCAGTGGCAGGGCTATGCATATCTGTACGTTGAACTTCTATGAAGCACCGTACGTAGCCAATCGTGCTAATGGGAGGTGCAGTGTTGAGTCTATGGGCAGTGTTGAGTCTGAGTCTATGGGCAGTGTTGAGTCTGAGTCTATGGGCAGTGTTGAGTCTATGGGCAGTGTTGAGTCTATGGGCAGTGTTGAGTCTATGGGCAGTGTTGAGCCTATGGGCAGTGTTGAGCCTATGGGCAGTGTTGAGCCTATGGGCAGTGTTGAGCCTATGGGCAGTGTTGAGCCTATGGGCAGTGTTGAGCCTATGGGCAGTGTTGAGCCTATGGGCAGTGTTGAGCCTGTGGGCAGTGTTGAGCCTGTGGGCAGTGTTGAGTCTATGGGCAGTGTTGAGCCTATGGGCAGTGTGTGTATGTTGAACTTCTTTCATAGCCAATTATTCTATTCGTAGTACAAGTCTGTGGTAGAATGAGTATGGGTAGCGTTAGCCTATGGACAATAAGGGCTCCCTCTGCTTACGACCATTTGACTTACAAACTTTCAGAGATACGAACAAACCTATCCATGTCCAGTTGCCTGTTCGGACAGATCGCAAGTTCAACCACCACGCAATAGATGGCGGTTGGTGGCATCTACACCTGCAGAACGTGAAGAACCAGTGGTATCTACATCTGCAGAAAGTGAAGAACCACTGGTATCTACACCTGCAGATTCTTGAAGAACCAGTGGCATCTACACCTGCAGAACGTGAAGAACCAGTGGCATCTACATCCGCAGAACGTGAAGAACCAGTGGCATCTACATCTGCAGAACGTGAAGAACCAGTGGCATCTACATCTGCAGAACGTGAAGAACCAGTGGCATCTACATCTGCAGAACGTGAAGAACCAGTGGCATCTACATCTGCAGAGCGTGAAGAACCAGTGGCATCTACATCTGCAGAACGTGAAGAACCAGTGGCATCTACATCTGTAGAACGTGAAGAACCAAATGGTATCTACATCTGCAGAACGTGAAGAACCAGTGGCATCTACATCTGCAGACCGTGAAGAACCAGTGGTATCTACATCTGCAGAACGTGAAGAACCAGTGGCATCTACATCTGCAGAGCGTGAAGAACCAGTGGCATCTACATCTGCAGAACGTGAAGAACCAGTGGCATCTACATCTGCAGAACGTGAAGAACCAGTGGCATCTACATCTGCAGAACGTGAAGAACCAGTGGCATCTACATCTGCAGAACGTGAAGAATCAGTGGCATCTACAGGAGAACATTCAACTTGTAAAGCCAATCCCCGTGTTTAGTGCGTATGCCATACAACACGTTTGGAATCAACAGGAGTAAAGTTGGACTTGCGAACAACTCGACTGACGAACACACCTCTGGAGCACAACTCGCTCGTAAGTAGAGGAGTCCGTATGGACACGTGTTGCACGCCGTTCACACCGTACGTAGCCAATCGGAGGTACGGGGGGTCGGAGGGGGGGTGTCAGAGACATTGACCCAGCTCTGCCTCGGGACTCACCCCGCGTAGAGAGGTCAGAAGTTTGACGCTCACGTAGCCCGGGCCGTTGCGGCGCACGTGCTTGAGCATGAAGGGGTCCCGTGATAGGGCCTCGTCCGACAGCATTCGCTCCACCTACACACAGAGGGGGGTGGGTGACGCGTACACACCACGCACGGAGGGGGGTGGGTGACGTGTACACACCACGCACAGAGGGGGGTGGGTGACGCGTACACACCACGCACAGAGGGGGGTGGGTGGGAGTGGATGACCTGTATACACTATTTTTATATTATATCATGTATTAACAGTAAATATTAAAACACAAAAACGCACAACATTTTATATATTATATTGTTTTCCCCCACAACTCAATGCCCACTGCTGCCGTTGTTGGTGGTGGTGGTCGTTAGCCCTGCCACCCCCGTGCCTCCATCATTCCCTAAACCCTCCAGCTGTTCTCGAGCCCAAGGACGATGCGAAGCGACGAGGTGAAGCGACGAGGCGAGTGGTCACCTCCTCAACGATGCTCGCCCCCACCTCGGGCTCTGGAGGGTCCAAGTCGGCAAACCACGAGAGGTTCAGCACCGGCCCCTCCCCTCCCACCCCCTCCTCCACCACCACCCCCTCCTCCTCCTCCTCCTCCACCACCACCCGCTCCTCCTCCTCCTCTCCCCGAGCCACCCCAATCATCTCCAGGCTCTGCGGCATCGCTTCCATCCCACGCACCATCTCCTCCTCCAGCTTCTGTAGCACCTCGTCGTCAGCAGCATCATCATCATCCTCCACCACCACCAGCACCTCCTCTTCCGATCCTCGTGGCATGGCCACGACATCCTCTGGACCCTGTGGGACTCCCTCCTCCTCCTCAGCAGTGCCCAGCTCGCTAGAGGCATCAGCGGTCTCCTGCTGCCGCTGCTGCTGCCGCCGCTGCTGCCGCTGCTGCTGCCCGTGCGAGAGCTCCACGTGGTCTCGGGGTCCCGCGGCAGACGGGACACAGCGATGCCTTAGACGGACCCTTGTCTTTCTGCACGACAACAAATGACAGGGACCAAGGGATGGCACCCCCCGGCCCGGGCATCGCCCCCTACCATGTCCAACTCCCCGCGCAGCGTACGAAGCCCTCCGTACTCATCGGAGGTGCGATGTTGAGTCTACGGGCAGAGTTGAGGATACAACTTCTACGTGCGGCAAACTTAACCACCAAAAAGCAGTTCCAAAGTAATGCGTTTTCAATCTCGACGACGATTTAAAAGTGCATAGGTCCCAGTGGCTTTCTAATATCGGAAGAGCGTTCCAGACGGCCACAGACTGTTGGTGCTGTTAGCGAGTAGCACCTATGGAGACAGCCACAGCACGCGAGGGGGTTATTGGCCACAGCACGCGAAGGGGTTATTGGCCAGTGCCACGCCCGGCCGTCTTTGTCTCCCCAGTGGGGGGGGGGGGGCGAGTGACGCGAGTGCGAGATAGAGGCGTCCCACCTCTTCTTCGCTTCGTCGTCCTCTGCTCCGCGAAGGAAGAAGACGACGAGGAGGAGGCCACCCAGCCGCCTCGCCCCGCGCTGCACCACCGCGCACGCCCAGCCCAGCAGGCGGGAGACCCCCACGGCCACCATCATCAGCAGGCCCGGCAGCGAGACCGCGTGTCCACCACCAACAACAACACCACCAACACCACCACCAACACCACCACCACCACCATCTGCCTCCACCGCCACGCGGGCGCGCCGGGAGCTGTGCGCCCGCGTAGCCGAGCGGCGATACTCGCGACCCATGGCTCAGGACGAGGTGGAGACAGGAGGTGGGGGAGAGGAGGAGAGAGAGGAGGTGGGTGGGAGGAGGATGCGGGGTGGCGGATTGGTGGAGACGCGAGGCGGAGGAGGAGATGGAGCCAAAAGCAACGATGAGGAAGAGGAGGAGGAGAAGGGGGTAGAGGAGGCGGACGCGAGGAGGTTGAGACGCGAGACGAGGAAGAAGGCGCACGAGCCGACAGAGATCGGTTAAGGATGCCGCCGCCGACAAGAAGAAGAAGAATAAGAGGAGGAGGAGGAGGAAGAGGATTGTAGAGCGCACAAGGGGCAGGAGGGGGACCGCACCCCAGGGGGTCACGAGAGCAGTGGGGGAGGAGGAGAAAGAGGCGGAGATGGAGCGATGTGACGGGGGGGGGGGGGGTCGAGGCGAATCGGCGCTCGAGTGCGCCCGCCCCCCTCTCGCCACCTTTACCATCTCCCCAATTAAACAATCAGCTCGTCAACGCGCCACGCGCCAATGAAGCCCAATTAGCGAGGAGGGCGACGGCGATGGAGATGGTCCCAGCTGCTCCACGGCGTTCCTCGACAAAACGACAACCCCCCCCTCTCCCTCTCCCTCCCTCTCCCCCCCTCCCTCTCCCCCCCTCTCCCTCCCCCCCTCTCCCTCCCCCCCCTCTCCCTCCCCCCCTCTCACTCCCCCCTCTCCCTCCCTCCCCCCCCTCTCCCTCCCTCCCCCCCTCTCCCTCCCCCCCTCTCCCTCCCCCATCACCCTCCCCCATCTCCCTCCCCCCCTCTCCCTCCCCCCCTCTCCCTCCCCCCATCTCCCTCCCCCCTCTCCCTCCCTCCCCCCCTCTCCCCCCCTCTCCCCCCTCCTCTCCCTCCCCCCCCTCCTCTCTCTCCCCCCTCCTCTCCCTCCCCCCTCCTCTCCCTCCCTCCCCCTCTCCCTCCCTCCCCCTCTCCCTCCCTCCCCCTCTCCCTCCCTCCCCCCTCCTCTTCCTCCCCCCTCCTCTCCCCCTCCCTCTCCCCCTCCCTCTCTCCCGCCTCCCCCCTCCCTCTCCCCCTCCCCTCCTTCCTCCCCCTCCACCCATCCCCTCCCCCCTCCCTCCTCCCCCTCCCCCCTCCCTCCTCCCCTTTCCCCCTCCCTCCTCCCCCTCCCCCCCTCCCTCCTCCCCCTCCCCCCTCCCCTCCCCATCCCCTCCCTCCCAAACTATGGCCCACAGAGTAAACTCACAGAGATACATCGATATCTGTAGGCTCATAGAGACCCGTATAGACCTCAAAGTACAAACCCACTGTGGTCAGCGCGCCTTCAAACGGAGGAGGAGGAGGAAGAGCGACACGACGAGAACTCTCTCCTCTCTCTGCTGAGAACTCTCTCCTCTCTCTCTCTCTGTGCTGAGAACTCTCTCCTCTCTCTGCTGAGAACTCTCTCCTCTCTCTCTCTGTGCTGAGAACTCTCTTCTCTCTCTCTGTGCTGAGAACTCTCTCCTCTCTCTGCTGAGAACTCTCTCCTCTCTCTCTCTCTGTGCTGAGAACTCTCTCTCTCTCTCTGCTGAGAACTCTCTCCTCTCTCTGCTGAGAACTCTCTCTCTGCTGAGAACTCTCTCCTCTCTCTGCTGAGAACTCTCTCCTCTCTCTGCTGAGAACTCTCTCTCTCTCTGCTGAGAACTCTCTCCTCTCTCTGCTGAGAACTCTCTCCTCTCTCTGCTGAGAACTCTCTCTCTCTCTGCTGAGAACTCTCTCTGCTGAGAACTCTCTCTCTGCTGAGAACTCTCCCTCTCTCTCTCTGCTGAGAACTCTCTCTGCTGAGAACTCTCTCCTCTCTCTCTGCTGAGAACTCTCTCCTCTCTCTCTGCTGAGAACTCTCTCCTCTCTCTCTGCTGAGAACTCTCTCTCTCTCTGTGCTGAGAACTCTCTCTCTCTGCTGAGAACTCTCTCCTCTCTCTCTCTGCTGAAACTCTCTCCTCTCTCTCTGTGCTGAGAACTCTCTCTCTCTCTGCTGAGAACTCTCTCTGTGCTGATAACTCTCTCCTCTCCCTCTCTGCTGAGAACTCTCTCTCTCTGCTGAGAACTCTCTCCTCCCTCTCTCTGCTGAGAACTCTCTCTGCTGAGAACTCTCTCCTCTCTCTCTCTCTGCTGAGAACTCTCTCTCTCTGCTGAGAACTCTCTCTGTGCTGAGAACTCTCTCTCTCTCTGTGCTGAGAACTCTCTTCTCTCTCTCTGTGCTGAGAACTCTCTCCTCTCTCTGCTGAGAACTCTCTCCTCTCTCTCTCTCTCTGTGCTGAGAACTCTCTCTCTCTCTGCTGAGAACTCTCTCCTCTCTCTGCTGAGAACTCTCTCTCTGCTGAGAACTCTCTCCTCTCTCTGCTGAGAACTCTCTCCTCTCTCTGCTGAGAACTCTCTCCTCTCTCTGCTGAGAACTCTCTCTCTCTCTCTGCTGAGAACTCTCTCCTCTCTCTGCTGAGAACTCTCTCCTCTCTCTGCTGAGAACTATCTCTCTCTGCTGAGAACTCTCTCTGCTGAGAACTCTCTCTCTGCTGAGAACTCTCCCTCTCTCTCTCTGCTGAGAACTCTCTCTGCTGAGAACTCTCTCCTCTCTCTCTGCTGAGAACTCTCTCCTCTCTCTCTGCTGAGAACTCTCTCCTCTCTCTCTGCTGAGAACTCTCTCTCTCTCTCTGTGCTGAGAACTCTCTCTCTCTCTCTCTGCTGAGAACTCTCTCCTCTCTCTCTCTCTGCTGAAACTCTCTCCTCTCTCTCTGTGCTGAGAACTCTCTCTCTCTCTGCTGAGAACTCTCTCTGTGCTGATAACTCTCTCCTCTCTCTCTCTGCTGAGAACTCTCTCTCTCTGCTGATAACTCTCTCCTCCCTCTCTCTGCTGAGAACTCTCTCTGCTTGAGAACTCTCTCCCCTCTCTCTCTCTCTGCTGAGAACTCTCTCTCTCTGCTGAGAACTCTCTCTGTGCTGAGAACTCTCTCCTCTCTCTCTGTGCTGAGAACTCTCTCTCTCTCTGCTGAGAACTCTCTCTCTCTGCTGAGAACTCTCTCCTCTCTCTCTCTGCTGAGAACTCTCTCTCTCTCTCTGCTGAGAACTCTCTCTTTCTCTGCTGAGAACTCTCTCCTCTCTCTGCTGAGAACTCTCTCTCTCTCTCTCTGCTGAGAACTCTCTCCTCTCTCCCTCTGCTGAGAACTCTCTCTCTCTCTCTGCTGAGAACTCTCTCCTCTCTCCTCTGCTGAGAACTCTCCTCTCTCTCTGCTGAGAACTCTCTCTCTCTCTCTGCTGAGAACTCTCTCTCTCTCTCTGCTGAGAACTTTCTCTCTCTGCTGAGAACTCTCTCCTCTCTCTCTCTGCTGAGAACTCTCTCCTCTCTCCCTCTGCTGAGAACTCTCTCTCTCTCTGCTGAGAACTCTCTCTCTCTGCTTGAGAACTCTCTCCTCTCTCTGCTGAGAACTCTCTCTCTCTCTGCTGAGAACTCTCTCCTCTCTCCCTCTGCTGAGAACTCTCTCTCTCTGCTGAGAACTCTCTCCTCTCTCTCTCTCTGCTGAGAACTCTCTCTCTCTCTGCTGAGAACTCTCTCCTCTCTCCCTCTGCTGAGAACTCTCTCTCTCTCTCTCTGCTGAGAACTCTCTCTCTCTGCTGAGAACTCTCTCCTCTCTCTCTCTGCTGAGAACTCTCTCTCTCTCTGCTGAGAACTCTCTCCTCTCTCCCTCTGCTGAGAACTCTCTCTCTCTCTGCTGAGAACTCTCTCCTCTCTCTCTCTGCTGAGAACTCTCTCCTCTCTCTCTGCTGAGAACTCTCTCCTCTCTCTCTGCTGAGAACTCTCTCCTCTCTCTCTCTGCTGAGAACTCTCTCTCTCTGCTGAGAACTCTCTCTGTGCTGAGAACTCTCTCCTCTCTCTCTGTGCTGAGAACTCTCTCTCTCTCTGCTGAGAACTCTCTCCTCTCTCTCTCTGCTGAGAACTCTCTCCTCTCTCTCTCTGCTGAGAACTCTCTCTCTCTCTGCTGAGAACTCTCTCTCTCTCTCTGCTGAGAACTCTCTCCTCTCTCTGCTGAGAACTCTCTCTCTCTCTGCTGAGAACTCTCTCCTCTCTCCCTCTGCTGAGAACTCTCTCTCTCTCTCTGCTGAGAACTCTCTCCTCTCTCTCTCTGCTGAGAACTCTCTCTCTCTCTGCTGAGAACTCTCTCCTCTCTCCCTCTGCTGAGAACTCTCTCTCTCTCTCTGCTGAGAACTCTCTCTCTCTCTCTCTGCTGAGAACTCTCTCTCTCTCTGCTGAGAACTTTCTCTCTCTGCTGAGAACTCTCTCCTCTCTCTCTCTGCTGAGAACTCTCTCCTCTCTCCCTCTGCTGAGAACTCTCTCTCTCTCTGCTGAGAACTCTCTCTCTCTCTCTCTCTGCCGAGAACTCTCTCCTCTCTCTGCTGAGAACTCTCTCTCTCTGCTGAGAACTCTCTCCTCTCTCCCTCTGCTGAGAACTCTCTCTCTCTCTGCTGAGAACTCTCTCCTCTCTCTCTCTCTGCTGAGAACTCTCTCTCTCTCTCTGCTGAGAACTCTCTCCTCTCTCCCTCTGCTGAGAACTCTCTCTCTCTCTCTGCTGAGAACTCTCTCTCTTTGCTGAGAACTCTCTCCTCTCTCTCTCTGCTGAGAACTCTCTCTCTCTCTGCTGAGAACTCTCTCCTCTCTCCCTCTGCTGAGAACTCTCTCTCTCTCTGCTGAGAACTCTCTCCTCTCTCTCTGCTGAGAACTCTCTCCTCTCTCTCTGCTGAGAACTCTCTCCTCTCTCTCTGCTGAGAACTCTCTCCTCTCTCTCTGCTGAGAACTCTCTCTCTCTCTCTGCTGAGAACTCTCTCTCTCTCTGCTGAGAACTCTCTCCTCTCTCTGCTGAGAACTCTCTCTCTCTCTGCCTGAGAACTCTCTCCTCTCTCCCTCTGCTGAGAACTCTCTCTCTCTCTCTCTGCTGAGAACTCTCTCCTCTCTCTCTCTGCTGAGAACTCTCTCTCCTCTCTGCTGAGAACTCTCTCCTCTCTCCCTCTGCTGAGAAACTCTCTCTCTCTCTGCTGAGAACTCTCTCTCTCTCTCTGCTGATGAACTCTCTCTCTCTCTGCTGAGAACTCTCCTCCTCTCTCTGCTGAGAAACTCTCTCTTCTCTCCCTCTGCTGAGAACTCTCTCTCTCTCTCTGCTGAGAACTCTCTCCTCTCTCTCTCTGCTGAGAACTCTCTCTCTCTCTGCTGAGAACTCTCTCCTCTCTCCCTTGCTGAGAACTCTCTCTCTCTCTCTGCTGAGAACTCTCTCTCTACTCTCTGCTGAGAACTCTCTCCTCTCTCTGCTGAGAACTCTCTCCTCTCTCCCTCTGCTGAGAACTCTCTCTCTCTCTCTGCTGAGAACTCTCTCCTCTCTCTCTCTCTCTGCTGAGAACTCTCTCTCTCTCTGCTGAGAACTCTCTCCTCTCTCCCTCTGCTGAGAACTCTCTCTCTCTCTGCTGAGAACTCTCTCTCTCTCTCTCTGCTGAGAACTCTCTCCTCTCTCCCTCTGCTGAGAACTCTCTCTCTCTCTGCTGAGAACTCTCTCCTCTCTCCCTCTGCTGAGAACTCTCTCTCTCTGCTGAGAACTCTCTCCTCTTTCTCTCTCTGCTGAGAACTCTCTCCTCTCTCTCTGCTGAGAACTCTCACTCTCTCTCTGCTGAGAACTCTCTCCTCTCTCCCTCTGCTGAGAACTCTCTCCTCTCTCTCTCTCTGCTGAGAACTCTCTCTCTCTGCTGAGAACTCTCTCTCTCTCTCTGCTGAGAACTCTCTCTCTCTCTCTCTGCTGAGAACTCTCTCCTCTCTCTCTCTCTCTGCTGAGAACTCTCTCTCTCTGCTGAGAACTCTCTCTCTGCTGAGAACTCTCTCTCTCTGCTGAGAACTCTCTCTCTCTGCTGAGAACTCTCTCTCTCTCTGCTGAGAACTCTCTCTCTGCTGAGAACTCTCTCCTCTCTCTCTCTCTCTGCTGAGAACTCTCTCTCTCTGCTGAGAACTCTCTCTCTCTCTGCTGAGAACTCTCTCTCTCTGCTGAGAACTCTCTCTCTCTCTGCTGAGAACTCTCTCTCTGCTGAGAACTCTCTCCTCTCTCTCTCTCTCTGCTGAGAACTCTCTCTCTCTGCTGAGAACTCTCTCTCTCTCTGCTGAGAACTCTCTCTCTCTCTCTCTGCTGAGAACTCTCTCCTCTCTCTCTGCTGATAACTCTCTCTCTCTGCTGAGAACTCTCTCTCTCTCTGCTGAGAACTCTCTCTCTCTGCTGAGAACTCTCTCCTCTCTCTCTCTCTCTGCTGAGAACTCTCTCTCTCTGCTGAGAACTCTCTCTCTCTCTGCTGAGAACTCTCTCTCTCTCTCTGCTGAGAACTCTCTCCTCTCTCTCTGCTGAGAACTCTCTCTCTCTCTCTGCTGATAACTCTCTCCTCTCTCTCTCTGCTGAGAACTCTCTCTCTCTGCTGATAACTCTCTCCTCTCCTCTCTCTCTCTGCTGAGAACTCTCTCTCTCTGCTGATAACTCTCTCCTCTCCTCTCTCTCTCTGCTGAGAACTCTCTCTCTCTGCTGATAACTCTCTCCTCTCTCTCTGCTGACGCCCGCTCGTCGTAGCCAGCAGCAGCAGCAAGACGACATCCACACTGGGGCATCGAGCTGCTTGATCATCATCATCATCGCTGCTGATCATCATCATCGCTGCTGATCATCATCATCATCATCACGCTCAAGCACGGACTGCCCGAACGCTCGCGTCCCCAGCGCGAGAGACGATGGGCGAATTAGTGTGATTAGCTAATTAGTGTGATTAGCTAATTAGTGCGATTAGCTAATTAGTGTGATTAGCTAATTAGTGTAATGAGCCACACCTGGACGTCACGTGGCGGTGGTGCTCTGAGCGCCGATCTTCACTGATTGGCTGATTGGCAGAGCGGTGAGGGACATGCAAAGGCCCGCAACGTCGAAACGTCGAGCGGCGGATGGGGCACTCGTCAAGGGCGGCACGCGTGAGAATTCGAGGCGTGACGCGCTTCCCCAGTGGAGCCACGTGATGTGTAGGTTGCTATTGACGGCGCCGGGCGTGTCACGTGACCCGGAGAATGATGCAGCCGGAACCACGGGCCCTGGCAACCGGACTCCGGGCCCTGGCAACCGGACTCCGGGCCCTGGCAACCGGACCACGCGCCCTGGCAACCGGAACCATGGGCCCTGGCAACCGGACCACAGGCTATCAACAGCAGCTTGGATCAACCTAGGAGCATGGCATCAAATTCATGTTCAGATGGGCGCTGCGGTGGCTATGAGATGTTAACCACCTCACCTGGTATACAGGAAGTCGTGGGTTCGATCCCAACCCTAACGCCTGCTGCTGCTGTATGTTTGGAGTTAGCGTGTCTCTCTCTCTCTCCGTGGTGAGATGTTAACCACCTCACTTGGTTTACAGTAAGTCGTGGGTTCGATCCCGACCCTGACGCCTGCTGCTGTATATTTGGAGTTCGCGGTGTCTCTCTCCCCGTGGTCGCGTGGATTTTTTCCCCGGGTCCTCGACGTTACGCGTTTAGAGTATTTGGCTGCCGCAAAAGATTTCCACGCGTTGATAAGAAGCTGCTGCGTTGGGCTATCATTTGTGGCCCCGTCCCTCCTGAAGAAGAGCTACGTTAGCTCAGCGCGCCCTACGTGGTAAAATAAAATAGTTTAGCCGAGTTGAAATGCAGCCCTGGGCAGATTGTTTGATTTATCCTCTCCGCAAGCATTTCTGGGAGCTCGCCACCTCACCCGGCTGCGATCTTAATATCGGGCGGTGGAGGTGGAGGTGGTGGCGGTGGCGATGGTGGTGGAAAGGTGGTGGCGGTGGTGGAGGAGGTGGTGGCGGTGGTGGCGGTGGCGGTGACTATGCACGTGGCTGTCTGCGATCCAGCGCTGTGGGGGCAGCAGCAGCAGCGAGGGTTTGCTGGATCACCGCACACACAGATGAGGTTGTTGTTGTTGTTGTTGTACGAATCTCCCTCCCTTCCACCCGTGGGCGGGTGTCTAGGAGCCGGAGACCTGGCTCTGCCAGGGGAAGGCAAGCACAGAAAAGCGTGGACTCCACCTGTTCCGTCTATACGGGATAGAGCGTTTCCCCCTCGCACACACCCGTGGGGTTTTTTTCCCGCACATATAAAGTGATTAATTGACCGTCAATCTTCATATACAAGGATGGCAGAGCTTGGGCAATTGGTTAATATCCTGTCCCTCGTTTCCACCTCACGACCCCTCCTTCTTGAACCTTCCCTCAACCGTCAGCAACAGACTCTCGCCTGAACACCGTTCGGATTCCCACCAGCCAATCCAACGCTCATTGATTAACAGTGGCCGTTCCGATGGACCAATCGGGGATCGTCCCAGGACCCAGGAAAGTGACCAGCCAATTGCCAATTCTGCCTGACCAATCAGGGATCGTCCCAAGAACGGCGATCAGCCATTGGCTAATTCCAACTGACCAATCAGGGATCGTCCCAGAACAGTGGTCAGCCAGTGGCCAATTTCGCTTGACCAATCAGGGCTCGTACCAGAAGAGCGATTATCGAATTAAGTGATTTGCTCATATAAAATGGAATTGGGCCTCATCTCCCGTCGAACAAAGTGATGACGATCATCTACTGCGACGCTGTGTCTCGTCCACCAGAGGAAGACTTCATGGCAAATCCGTAGCACAGTGTAAACATTTGAATAAAAACGACGCAGATTTAAGACGAGTTACTTTTGACAACCAGCCAGAACGTGCGCACGTACACACACACAAATACACGTCTTCGAAGGAGACGGTTAAAAAAACACGCGAATCAAACTTTAATTCAACCACGAGAATACTTGGCGGTAACATCTCGCTAAAAGGAATCGTTTAAAATATCAAACTCCATCGAACCTTAACCGACCCCACCACCCCTATAACCTATAAAAAAAAAAGTGCCGTCACGGCCCAGACCCCTCGCGAACGTCCGGGAAGGGGGTTGGGGAACCGAATTCCACATTCGGCGGCGTCTCGTCAGCAGGAGTCCGGCTCGCTTGTTTGTGAGGCGACGGCCTCAGGTGGAGCGTCACCGCCCCCAGGGCCCCCATGGGCGACGGCCCACGGGGGCCCTCCCGACTCGGCAGTGCGAGGGCCCCCCTCCTGCCGCTCCTCCCCCTCCTGCGAGGGGCACAGAAGCTCGTGGATGGGGCCCAGCAGGGGGCCCAGCAGGGGGGCGGCTCCCCCACCGGCCCAGCGCGGCGGTGGCAGGGACGACGACGGAGGGACCGCAACGGGGCCCAGCGGGTGCCCAGTCCCTCCCTGCAGCAGGCCCGCCAGCCGCGCGTTCTCACGCCGCAGTTGCCCGATCACCTGCAGGCCGTTGCATGCGTCAGCGACTGGCGAGGTTCACGGGCCCACCAGTCGCGGGCCCACCAGTCGCGGGCCCACCAGTCGCGGGCCCACCAGTCGCGGGCCCACCAATCACAGCCCACTGCTCGCAGCCCACCAATCACAGCCCACTGCTCGCAGCCGACCAATCACAACCCACTGCTCGCAACCCACCAATCGCAGCCCACTGCTCGATGCCGACCAGTCACGGACCACTGCTCGCAGCCCACCAATCACAGCCCACTGCTCGGAGCCGACCAATCACAGCCCACTGCTCGCAACCCACCAATCACAGCTCACTGCTCGGAGCCGACCAATCACAGCCCACTGCTCGCAACCCACCAATCACAACCCACTGCTCGGAGCCGACCAATCACAACCCACTTCTCGCAACCCACCAATCGCAGCCCACTGCTTGCGGCCCAAGATCCCAAGATCTTGGTGAGACTAGAGATATCAAGATCCTAAACATCCTGAGATCCTGAGATCTTGAGATCCCAAGCTCCTAGATATCCTGAAATCTTAAAATCCAGAAATCTCCAGATATCCAGAGATCCCAAGGATCCGGTCTCACGGAGGCAGGTCCTCTCTTATGCAGCCCCGAGTGCGGCAAGTCTCTGTGTGCGTGTGTGTGCAGCAAGGATCTCCTCACCTTCCGGGCCTCCTCCAGGCTCTCTGGCTCCACGCCGCTGTACTGCTCCTCTCTCCCTGTCCACAGCAGCGCAATATCATAACGACGATAATGAAGACAAGAACACTTTCAACGCGCCGCAAGATATTCGCTCGACCCTGCCCTTGAGGAGAGATGCCAGGAGGAGAAACCACGGACGAGGGGAAAGGCAGTAGCCAGGCGGTGAGCTGGAGCCAATACTAATTTTCCAAGCTCTGCTGTCCTATATATATTTGTTAAGAAACATATATTTGATACGTATATTAATATGTCTGGCCGAGTCCGTTATTAAGCATTTACATGTGGGAGGAAACCGGAGTGCCCGGAGAAAAGTAATGCTTGTGTGCAAGGGGGCAACGTTCTATCCTCGTACAGACGGAACAGGCGGAGTCCACATTTTTTCCGAGTACCGCTCCTCTCCTGGCAGAGCCAGGGGTATGGCTCCTCCTTGACACCCAACCACGGGATAGAGGGGGAGTTTCACAACTCCTTCTGTGCGCGGTGATCCACCAACCCTCCTCGCTGCTGCATCCACAGCGCTGAGTGTTTAAAAAAGAAAAAAGTAAAAATCACCGTCGCAGTAGCCGGGGTCGGGCAGCGCCAGCGCCGTCGCCGCACTCCGGCACGCAAACCGCCGCATGGCGTCCGTGTAGAGCCGCAGACGCTCCTCCCAGCGCTCCTCAGACGCCTGCCGCTCGGCCTCCAGCCGTTGGCTGCGGCGTGGTGTAGGGGGTTGGGGGGGGACACACGCACGGCCACCGCCGGTGAGGATTAAGGCTGGGCGTAGGTATGGCCTAGGCACGGCCTGGGCAGGGCCTGGGAAGGGCCTGGGAAGGGCCTGGGAAGGGCCTGGGAAGGGCCTGGGAAGAGCCTGGGAAGGGCCTGGGAAGGGCCTGGGAAGGGCCTGGGAAGGGCCTGGGCATGACCTCGGCAGGGCCGGGCCTGCCCCTGGGCAGGGCCTAAAGTTGGGCAGGGCCTGAACTTGGGCAGGGTCTGGGCCGGGCCTGGGCAGGACCAACACAGGGCTGACAAAAGGGCCTCCTCTGCCTTTGCCCTCCTCGAGATTGAGTTGGAGATTTCAGAGGGCTGCGAGCGGCACTCCACCGGCACCGGGGTGTCCGCTCCTCGCTCTCGTAGAGAAAGAGAGAGAAGGGGGCGAGACTCAGAGGTGCCAGAAGGAGGAACCACATCCAAAGAGCAAAAAGGCAGCAGCAGCCACACGGTGGTGGGCGACGACCCGGCGCTACCAACATTCGCCCAAGCTCTGCGGTCCTCTACGCACGAAGGTGTCAATCGGCCAACTGGCGGGAGTCGCCCACCTCCACAGCGCCTCCACCTGGCGCAGGTGCGTCATGGCGTCTCGCGCAACCTCCTCTCGCGCCTGCCGCTCGGCGCGATCGCGGGCCGCCCTCTCCGCCACCACGCGCCCGCGGAGGCGCGACACCAGCCCCACCAGGGCCTGTGGGGGTCAGAGCCGAGGGTTAGAGCCGAGCATCATCAGGGCATCGAGGTCACACTCATTACACACAAAGCGCTCGCCACAAATAAACCACAATACGTTGCTGATCTCGTCAAGGAGCATAAACCGTCACGTGAACTCCGGTCATCCTCGCAGCAGCAGCAGCAGCTGTGCTTCAGCAGCAGCTGTGCTTCCGCGGCCATCTGGAACGCTCTTCCTTCCGATATTAGGAAGCCACTGGAGTGATGCACTTTTTAATTTAGATTGAAAGCTAATTTCTTTGGAGCTGCTTTTTATGTTTAGTTTGTTGTCCTTCCCCCCGCACCTCCGATTACCGCGGTTGGCTATGTACGGTGCGAAAGAAGTTTATCCACACATACACGCAACGCGCGGGCAGAATTAGTATCGCACAGACCGCATACAGACCTCAACATCGATCTCATCGTCCGACGACAAGTCAACCTCCTCATCCTCCTCCTCATTGTCGTCACCGCTGTTGCTGGGGAGACCTCCTCGTTCTGCTGCTCCTCCTCCCGCTGAGCCTCCCCGCACCGACCCCCTGACCCTCATGCTGATGGGTTCCTGGCTCGCAACGCTCACCACCTGGAGTGGACGCGGGTCACGGAGTCACGGGTGTCAATGGAGGGGGTCACAGACACGGGTAACTAAACTCAACTCTTTATGAAGTTAAACTCTTTTTATTTTCCCAGGTAAGGCCCACTGAGCTATGTACTTCTGACCTGGCTATGACAAATGATAGCTCAACGAAGTGGCACAGCAGCCAAATGCTCTAAACGCGCGATGTTGATTCTAAATGTGGATGGGAAAACCAGAGGAGCCCGAATAAAAATCCACACGACCACGGGGAGAGAGACACGGAAACTCCAAGTATACGGCAGGCGTCAGAGTCCGGATGGAAGCCACGACCTCCTGCATACCAGGCGAGGGAGTTAACATCTCACCACCTTGGCGTATCAATGGGGGGGGGGGGGGGGGGGTGGGGGTCACGGGCTGTTGTTTGGGTCAGCGCTCGTGGTTTCACACACAGAGTCCGCTGGGGTTAGGCCTCAGGCTTGGCGCAACCGGTTGCAGGGAGCAGTTTGGGGCAACCGGTTGCAGCTCAGAGGCGGACTCAATCGTCGATCCGCTCGACGATTCGAGGTGGTGGTGGGGGGAGGGGGGGGTGGGGTCAGGTCGGGTGGGAGCAGCGCATAGGTCACCTGCTGGGCGAGAGCGGCGAAGGCGAGGGTGTGTGCCGTCTCGTGCAGGGTGGAGGCACAGGGGTTGGCGCACGCCACCATGAGGACGCGAGCGCCGCCCAGCAGCGCCGCCTGGAAGAGGCGCGTCAGGCGGCTCTCCCGGAAGGGGACCGGCGCCCTGGGGCCGCCGCCGCCGCCGCCGCCGCCGCCGCCACCGCCGTCGCCCGCCCTGCCACACGCAGAGGGCCCGGCGCGGCGCTGGGTGAGATCGGCGCTTCCTGGCCGGCGTCGAAGCGATAGAGGGGGCCTAACGGTCAACTACCCCCCCCCCCCCCACCTTGTCCCTCGCAATCCCCACCAAGTAAATTAAAAACAGGGTGCTTTAAAAAAAAAAATTACACTTCTGAGAATTTGCAACAATACCACGAGAAATGTGCTGCTGCCTTCTCCGGCCTCTGGAGACCACCTGGAGAAGATTCCAGGCCACGTGCTGACAATGACGGCGAACAAGTGGAGACTCCTTGAATTTTTGAAGCTATGAACCATACTTTTGTTACCATGTTACGGTGTGTTTATTATCCGTTCTTTTTCCATTAAAAACGATAGTCCCACCTAAGTGTCAACATTTTTTTGAAGTACCCTGTACATTAAAATGTAACGTATTTTTCATTCACGACGACGCCGCCGCCGCCGTCGTCACCGCAGGGGTCGCGAAGAAGGCAGCCGCGGGCCCGGCGCCTCGCCTACCTGGCCTCCTGGTTGGCCCTCAGGGCCTGCAGGCAGCGGCCCAACGTGAGCAGGGAGCCGTTGATGTTGTTGGCCTCCTTGAGCCTCTGGCCCGTGGCCTGCGTCTTGTTGGAGCGCTCCGAGCCGGCGAGGTCGCACAGGGTGAGCCTGGCCACGGGGGCGGAGGAGGGGCCGCACAAGCCGCGGGGACACAGCTAGTACACATGGACACGCAACAATCAGCGGAGGGCCGGGTGACTAAAGTACGGCGCGTTGGCACAGTAGGGGGGGCACAGGTGGTGGTGCATCTGCCAGTCATCTCAGTCAGTCAACCCACGGCACCGGCTGGGCCTGTCCCGGATTTGACACTGCACGTGGCCTTAACGTGCGCATAAGCCTGGTACAAGCGCCGTGGTGATGTCACCGCCACTTAGTGGCAAATGGCGGCTATTGTTGTTGTTGTTGTTGTGTATGCACAAGCCCCGTGTGCATCTGCCCAGTGCGCGTGTGTGTGTGTGTGCGTACTCGCTGCTCGACACCAGGCTGCTCCCTCCCTCGTCCTGGACGCGTAGCAGCCGCACGGTGAAGATGCTGTGGCTGAGAAGCCGGGGGGGGGGAGAGGGGGAGGTAGCAGAGGTTCAAGTCGATGAGAGCGCTCGCTGGCAAACTCGCTCGGTCAACTCTCACCCTCACCACCCAGGCCGCGACGATACGAGTGAGGGGGGGGGGGGGGGAGCCTCACCTGCGGCTCGAGGTTTGGTTGAGCCGCGTCTGAGCCACGCTCTGCTGCCTGCGCCCTCGCGCCAGCAAGCAGAGGGCCTGGCCAGCAGTGCTCACTCCCACCCAGCGCACGTCTACACACGCACACGGTACAGCCACGGCACCGTCAAGGCACCGCCACCCACTCGCAATGCTCGCTCTCCCACCCAGCGCAACGTCTGCACGCACACAGACGCACGGCACCGCACCGCCACCGCACCGCACCGCCACGGCACCGCCACCGCACCGCCACCGCACCGCCATGGCACCGCACCGCCACGGCACCGCACCGCCACGGCACCGCCACGACACAGCACCGCCACGACACCGCCAAGCAGTTACATCTATGGAGCCTTTTCGCCGGTATGAGCCTGGCAAAAAGGCCCACGTAGATATAACCCTTGACCCCCCACCGCGACCCCACCGCGACCCCACCGCCCCGGAGAACCTTTTAGGTAGGGGTGGCCGTTGGAGTCCTCTCCGAGGCGGAGGGTGGTGGCGCGGTTGGGCTGGCTGGCGGTGCCGGCCTCTTCCTGCACCAGCAGATCCCGCATAGACTCGTTGTAAATCTCCACAAACGACACCCACACCGAGAACAGCTGGTTCCCTTCCGGCTGTCCATCCATCTCTCTGTCCGGCTGTCCATCCATCTCTCTGTCCGGCTGTGGCCCCATCTCTCTGTCCGGCTGTCGCCCCATCTCCTCTCCCAGGTGCTGAGAGAGGCTCGTCGACTCCAGTATGGGGAGGATGGGCGACGCGGTGAAGTCGCCTGCAAGGGAGCACAGAGAGGAGAGAGAACCATTACATCGGGCGGCGAGAGGAGGGCGAGGCCAATTTGTGAGTCCCTCCCCCTCCTCCTCGGCCTGCGGCAGCGTCCTTCATCGCAAGGCCAATGCGGGCCCACTGGCGGTGATCTTTAGCACGGCCCCTGACGTGCGCCCCCCCAGACAATACACAGAGTGATAAGACCCCATCATCATCGTGCTGCTGTTAAACCCCCCAATGCTTTCAAATGGTGTGGCGGCCCTCACCCCAATGATGTGCGCCCTCACCCCCATTCCCCCCACCCCTGTGAAAATGAGTGAAGAACCACCGGTCTACGCGGTAGCAGTAGTCACAGATGCACGAGGAGACAGCCGCTTGCCCAGTAGTGCATACAGTGGGGTACATGCAGTACGGCACAGTACACACTTTATGGTACACAGTGCAGTGTGGTACACAGTACAGTGTGCATCAACTGTACACACCGTGCTGTACACACAGTGCTGTACACACCGTGCTGTACACACCGTGCTGTACACACCGTGCTGTACACACAGTGCGGTACACACAGTGCTGTACACACCGTGCTGTACACACCGTGCGGTACACACAGTGCGGTACACACCGTGCTGTACACACCGTGCTGTACACACCGTGCGGTACACACAGTGCTGTACACACCGTGCTGTACACACCGTGCTGTACACACAGTGCTGTACACACCGTGCTGTACACACCGTGCTGTACACACCGTGCTGTACACACAGTGCGGTACACACCGTGCTGTACACACAGTGCGGTACACACAGTGCGGTACACACCGTGCTGTACACACAGTGCGGTACACACAGTGCGGTACACACCGTGCGGTACACACAGTGCGGTACGCACCGTGCGGTACGCACCGTGCGGTACACACAGTGCGGAACACGCCATGTTGTCCCATGTCCGACCGCGCAATCCGCACGGAGGGAGAATTAAAACCACATAACGCGGCGAATGTTGTACGTATGCATGTTGAACCTCGTCCGCAAGCCAAACTTGCGCCAAATTGGTCCGTGCGAATGTGGTCCAGAACGTGGCTTTGTGCAATAGCCGCGTAGACGGCGCTTGCGAAATCGCACGACGGACGAAAAAACCCGCGTGGGCCGAGGGGGAATCTTGCGTCCATTCTTATGCCGCCCGGGTTGGCTAGGCTCAGGGAGGCAGCAAAGGGCCACTCGTCCGGGCGCTCCCGGGCGAGAGCTCTTTTCCCCGCACGGCCCCCAAAATTCACGAAGGAACAACAACAACAACAATAATAATGCTGACAATGAATCGAAGAGGCGCACCGTCGTGGAGCAGCGCGAGACAGGGGGCGCTCCGGGACCTCCTCACGCCTCGCACCGGAGCTCCGTCCTGAAAACGAGGCCACAGGGATCTCTCATGGGCGGCAACGGCGGCGGCAATAGCGGTGGCGGCAACAGCAGCGGAGGTAATGGCAGCGGCGGCGGCGGCAGCGGCGGCGGCGACAGCAGCAAGTGGCGGCAACAGCGACCATTCACATACAGCTGCCTCTGTGTGTATGTTGAACTTATTTGGCACCGAACGTAGCCAACCGTGCAGCAAAATCGAAGGTGCGGGGAAAGGACAACAACACTAGACACGAGAAGAACCTCAGGGCACCCTGCCGGGAACTGAACCGCGAAGAGCACAGCTCCAGCGGCTTCCCGATATCGGAAGGGAAGAGCGTTCCAGACGGCAGCAGAAACGCGTCTGAAAGCGCCGCGCGGTGCATCGGTGACCACCGTCTTTGTTCGACGACAGCAGGGCCAAAAGCCACCGCCGCTGCGAGGATGACCGGAGTTGGTGTGATGGTGACTCATGCTCCTTGACGAGCTCAGCCAAGCTATTGCGTAGTAGTTCGTCCGTGGCAAGCAATTTATTGCGAGCAACGAGCACGACCTTAGAACGTATTCGCTCGGCAACCGGAAGCCCCCGCGGCTCGGCGAGCACCGGAGGGACCGCGGTCGGAGAATGAGAAAGCGGAGTTCACGGAAACAATAGCAGGAAGCGTGAACGGTAACGGGAAGCGTGAATGGTAACGTGAAGCATCAACGGTAATGGGAAGCATCAACAGTAATAGGAAGCGTGAATGGTAACAGGAAGCGTGAACGGTAACGGGAAGCGTGAACGGTAACGGGAAGCATCAACGGTAACGGGAAGCGTGGACGGTAACGGGAAGCGTGAACGGTAACGGGAAGCATCAACAGTAACGGGAAGCGTGGACGGTAACGGGAAGCGTGGACGGTAACGTCAAGCATCAACAGTAACGGGAAGCATCAACGGTAACGGGAAGCATCAACGGTAACGGGAAGCGTGAACGGTAACGGGAAGCGTGAATGGTAACGGGAAGCGTGAACGGTAACGGGAAGCGTGGACGGTAACGGGAAGCGTGACGAGATCAGCTGCCCCCACCCGCCCCCCTCTCCGATCGTCAAACGTCATCGTCTTGGTCACCTCCTCACGGACGGACACACAGGGAGTAGCGGCAGCGGCGCAGTCAAACCCGTTCACAAGCAGCCACGAACGCAACCTCGTCGTCTGTCGCCGCCCGTCGCGGTCGTCACCTCCTCGGTGGCGAGCAGCTGCGCTCGGATCCGGCGCTCGGCCTCCACCTCGTCGGGCTCCAGTCGCTGCACCTCGCCGTGCCGGAGCGGCCGCAGGTCCCAGCGCCGGTACTGGCGGTCGCCGAGCAGGCCGAAGAGGAGGCCCAGGGCGCGGGGAAGGAGGCCCGGCTCGCGCGTGGAGCCTGGAGAGAGACGCACGTGCGGGCGGGCGGGCGGGAGAGAGCGCGGTGTGACGAGTGACGCACGCACGTGGTGTGGTGTGACGAGTAACACACGCATGTGGTGTGGTGTGACGAGTAACACACGCATGTGGTGTGGTGTGACGAGTAACACACGCATGTGGTGTGGTGTGACGAGTAACACACGCATGTGGTGTGGTGTGACGATCAACACACACACGCAGGCGGCGCGGTGTGACGAGTAACACGCACGCGGTGCGGTGTGACGAGCGACGCACACACGCACGCGTTGCGGTGTGACGAGTAACACACGCATTGCGGTGTGACGAGCGACGCACACACGCATTGCGGTGTGACGAGTGACGCGAACGCGCGCACCGCGGTACCCATGAGCGTGTGCGTCTTTCCCGAGCTGGTGACGCCGTAGGTGAACACCAGGGCACTGTCGCCCCGCACGCACGCACAGACGGGCGCACGCACCGTCGCCTCAAACGCGTCCAGCTGGGAGCAGGCCGGCCCCAACACCTGGGGGAGGGGAGCGGGGTGGGGAGATCGCCGCACACATCCCCTCCCGTGGGTGTGGAGGAGACGGAGCCCCTGGCTAGGCCAGCAGATGGCGGTACAGCAGAGTGTGGACTACACGCCATCTGTTCCATCTGCGCGCGATCGAGCGTTTCCCCACATTGCACGCACCGGTTTTCTCCCACGTGGCAACGCTCATTAGTTAGGTGATGACACCTTCATACGTAGAGGACTGCAGAGCTTGGGGCAATTGTTGGTGGTGCTGGCTTCTCACCACCGCGTGGCTGCTGCTGCTGCTGCCTTCCCACTCCATCGTCTGTGTGGTTCCTCCTCCTGGTGCCTCTGAGTCGTCCTCTCTCCGAGTCATCCCCATGCTCTCATACTCACCTACACTCACCTACATACTCACCTATATACTCACCTATATACTCACCTACACACTCACCTACACACTCACCCACACACTCACCTACATAACCACCCACACTCACCTACATACTCACCTACATACTCACCCACATACTCACCCACATACTCACCCACATACTCACCCACACTCACCCACAATCACCTACACACTCACCTACACACCCACCTACACACCCACCTACACAACCACCCACACTCACCTACATACTCACCCACACTCACCTACATACCTACACACTCACCTACACACCCACCCACACTCACCTACATACTCACCCACACTCACCCACACTCACCTACATACCTACACACTCACCTACACACCCACACACCCACCCAAACTCACCTATAAACCCACCCACACTCACCCACACACTCACCCACACTCACCTACACACTCCCCTACACACCCACACTCACCCACACTCACCCACACTCACCCACACTCACCCACACACACTCACCCACATACTCGCCTACACCCACCCACACTCACCCACACACACTCACACACTCACCTACACACCCACCCACAATCATCCACACACTCACCCACACTCACCCACCCACACCCACCCACACACTCACCCACACCCACCTACACACCCACCCACACTCGCCTACACACTCACCCACCCACACTCACCTACACACCCACCCACACTCACCCACACACTCACCCACCCACACTCACCCACACCCACCCACACTCACCCACCCACACTCACCTACACACCCACCCACACTCACCTACACACTCACTCACCTACACACCCACCTACACACCCACCTACACACCCACCTACACACCCACACACTCAAAAAACACAGTCGCCCACACACTCACCCACCCACCCACACTCACCAGCCCACACCTACACACTCACCTACACATCCACCCACCCACACTCACCCACCCACACCCACCCACACCCACCTGTGTGAATGTGAACTTCTGCAGGGAGGTGACGCCAGCTTTGGGGAGAGAAAGGAGCACAGAGGGTCCAGCCAGCTCCAGACAGCCCTGCTCCACCACCACCAGCACCATCAGTACCACCAGCACAGCCACCAACACCACCATCAGTACCCACCACCAGCACCACCATCAGTACCCCCACCACCACCAGCACCACCACCAGCAGCAGCACCACCACCACCAGCACCAGCACCACCAGCACCACCAGCACAGCCACCAACACCACCATCAGTACCAACACCACCAGCACCACCAGCACCACCACCATCAGTACCACCAGCAGCACCACCACCACCAGCACCAACAGCAGCAGCACCAGAAGCAGCACCACCAGCACCACCACCAGCAGCAGCACCACCACCAGCACCACCCCACCACCACCAGCACCACTAGCAGCACCACCACCAGCAGCAGCACCACCATCAGTACCACCACCACTAGCAGCAGCACCACCATCAGTACCACCACCACCAGCAGCAGCACCACCAGCACCGCCAGTAGCACCACCAGCAGCACCACCACCAACAGCATTCCCACCATCAACACCACCATCAACACCACCACCAACATGAATCATGGTAACACCACCATCATCCCCATCAACACCTTCAACAACAACATCACCACCGTCTACATCATCAAAACCATCAATGACGACAACATCACTACCAACAACAACAGCCGACATTCGTCCCCAAGTGGCGGCGGTGACATCACCACGGCGCCTGTGCCAGGCTAGGTGCACCTTGAGGCCACCACGGTCGAGGGCTCGCTGCTGGCAGGAAGTCACGTGACAGACCCAGCAGGTGCCGTGGGTTGGCTGACTGCGATGAGCGGTAGATGCACCACCAGCTGTACCCCCTACTGTGCCAGGCTAGGTGCAGGAGGTCACGGGACAGACCCAGCAGGTGCCGTGGGATGGCTGACTGAGATGAGCGGTAGATGCACCACCAGCTGTACCCCCTACTGTGCCAGGCTAGGTGCAGGAGGTCACGGGACAGACCCAGCAGGTGCCATGGGTTGGCTGACTGCGATGAGCGGTAGATGCACCACCAGCTGTACCCCCTACTGTGCCAGGCTAGGTGCAGGAGGTCTCGTGACACACCCAGCAGGTGCCAGGCTAGGTGCTGTGCTCCCAACTGTCAACTCGCTGTGTTTTATCCGCCCGGCGCTCCGCTCGTTGTTGTGAGCGTCGCTCCTCTGCCCTCCGTTGTTGCCGGAGGAGGCGACTGCCCTCCAACTGCCCAGTAGCCTCACTGTGCACCTAGCCTGGCACCCCCCGCACCCCCCTCAGTAGCGTCCTTCACGAGCCTCCTCCTCCACAGAGGCCGATCTTGACATCGCTGGTACCGCTCATCGACAAGTCCACTCAGCTCCACGTCCTCACCACCACCATCACCACCACTATCACCACGAACATCACGGGGAGGCTGGCGATAACAATCGCCATGGTGATGGTCTTGTAAAGCTGATGATGGTGAAGAGGGCGATAAAGGCTATGATGGTGACGTGGGCCACGGGGGTGATGGGGGCGATGTTGGTGATGATGGTGATGATGGCGATATGGGTGATGGCGATGTGGGTGATGGTGATGATGACCATGTGGTTGATGCGGGTGATGGGGGCGATGTGGGGTATTGTGATATGGGTGATGATGGTGATATGGGTTTAGGGGGTGACGATGATGATGTTGGTGATGTATCTTGCCTGGTCTTCTCCTCTCTGCAGCTCCTCTCTGCTGAACGGGCGGACTCGGAGAAAGCCCTGCAAGGTTCGCGACTGGGAGGCAGGGAGAGTTGGTGGGTGGGTGAGTGGGTGAGTGAGTGAGTGGGTGAGTGGGTGAGTGAGTGGGTGGGTGAGTGAATGGGTGAGTGGCTGGGTGGGCGAGTGAGTGGGTTGGTGGGTGAGTGAGTGGGTTGGTGAGTGAGTGAGTGGGTTGGTGGGTGAGTGTTGGGGGGGGGGGGTGAGTGAGTGGGTGGGTGAGTGAGTAGGAGTGGGTGGATGAGTGAATGGGTGAGTGAGTGAATGGATGAGTGGGTGAATGGGTGAGTGGGTGAATGGGTGGGTGATTGAGTGGGTGGGTGGGTGAGTGAATGGGTGAGTGGGTGAGTGAATGGGTGAGTGGGTGGGTGAGTGAGTGGGTGAGTGAGTGAGTAGGTGAGTGAGTAGGTGAGTGGATGGGTGAGTAGGTGAGCGAGTGGGCGAGTGGGTGAGTAGGTGAGCGAGTGGGCGAGTGGGTGAGTAAGTGAGTGGGTGAGTGGATGGGTGAGTGGATGGGTGAGTGGATGGGCGAGTAGGTAAGCGAGTAGGTGAGTGAGTAGGTGAGTGGATGGGTGAGTAGGTGAGCGAGTGGGTGAGTAAGTGAGTGGGTGAGTGGATGGGTGAGTGGATGGGTGAGTAGGTGAGCGAGTGGGCGAGTGGGTGAGTAAGTGAGTGGATGGGTGAGTGGGTGAGTGGGTGAGCAGGCGAGTAGGTAAGCGAGTGGGTGAGCGAGTGGGTGAGCGAGTGAGTGAGCGGGTGAGTGAGTGGGTGAGTGAGTGGGTGAGTGGGTGAGTGAGTGGGTGAGTAGGTGAGTTCACTCAGGTGAGCTCACTCACCTGCTCGCGCACCTCCTCGCGCCTGGAGCCCTCCGCCTCCATCCCGATGTCAATGAGCGGCGCGCGCGCGCCCCCAGGCTATTTATAGCGCGTCGTTGTCACGTGACCGCGCAGGTCATTCATTAATGAGCGCATCGATTGTGGGCGTTAATTGTGAACTGCAGTGCTGTCTGAAAATTATTTTTTACACGCTTTTATTTAACTCACTCTATCTGTTGTTGTATCCTCAAATCTTGTAACTCAATGTTAACCCACTTCCCAATGTGGTACCGACTGCAAACTTGGTATACTTACATGTCATACTGATGACAATATTATATTCTGTAATAAAAAATAAACAATATACTTTTTTTAAACATTATTTTTTATATGTTATGTTTCGGCTTGGCTCTAATTGTCCACGGTCCCTTACGTTGTGGCAAGCTTCGGGGCCACTTCCTGGAGTTGTGGAGTTCTGACATTACTCGTACGGTACATTTCATAAAAGCGTGGTTTTTTTTAAGTTTTTAAAAATATAACTTTTATTTTACTTATCTGGCCAGGTGTAAGGCCCCATTGAGCTGTGTATCTATTTTATAGAAGCTGACCCTGCCTAAGTATATATTATATATTTAAAACTATATTACTTTTGGTTTAATTCGCGTAAGTATAAATGTGTCTCATCATTAGATCTCCTTTGCCAGTACCAAAATATAATAATAGTGGTTTTCCCCTTTTTTCTGGCAACAAAACTGAAACCTTTTACAAGGATTCATGTCTGCATTAACCACGATACCTGCAGTCAAAATGCATTGTCTTTGAGCTGTGTGACGCCTTTTGGCGTCATCTGGTCGAGCACCAATTGGGTCGAGGCTCAAAAGAAAGCCGTCCCTTGGTGTGGACCAATCAGTTTCAAGGACAATGCATCAGATATTATCATAGTATGTTTTCTGTTTGCATTTTGACTGCAGGTATTGTGGTTAATGCAGACATTAATCCTCGTAAAAAGGTTTCAGTTTTGTTGCCAGAAAAAAGGGGGAAACCCTATTAGTATAAATGTGCCGTAAAACCCGCCATCACCCAACACAGCCAATCAGTAAGGTTTGTCACGTATTGAACAGAACGTTGCCAATTCGTCGCTGGTGCAAGGGATGTCAGGGGAAGGATTCCCACCAAAAGGAGTGGGGGAGTGGGACGGTGAGCAGCAGGCGAGGAGAGAGAACGGGCAGGGAAAAGGGGGAGTTGGTGGGAACCGGGCACGAGTGTGGACTGGGGGAAGCAATAAAATAAGAACCCCCTGCAATCTGCTGTCGGCTCTCCTTTCCACGAGTACAGCACTAACCGGTTGTGGCAACATTTACAATCTGAGTACGACGTTTCGCCAGTAATTACAACTAGCATCGTCAGGTGGACAGCCAGATTTGTTTTAAAAAAATATCCTCCGGGTTCTCATCATCATCATCATTAGTAAAACTATATTAGTTTTATTTTACCAGGTAGGGCCCCACGGAGCTACGTTGTAGATCTTTTTCAGGAGCGACCTGGCCATCACAAATGATAACTCAACGAAGTGGCTTCTCGCGCGGAAATTTATATCAGCAAAATACTCAGAACGCGTTGTGACGTCGATTTTAAGTGTGGAGGGAAAAAAAGCGGAGGACTGGGAGGACAATCCACGCGACCACGGGGAGACAGAGAGAGACACACACCGCAAACCTCAAATATATAGGAGGCGTCAGGGTCGGGATCGAACCCACGACCTCCTGTACACCAGGCGAGGTAGTTTACATCTCCTAGTCACCGTGATGATGATGAGAGAGAGACACCGCAAACCTCAAATATATAGGAGGCGTCAGGGTCGGGATCGAACCCACGACCTCCTGCATACCAGGCGAGGGAGTTAACATCTCCTAGCCACCGTGATGATGATGAGAGAGAGACACCGCAAACCTCAAATATATAGGCGTCAGGGTCGGGATCGAACCCACGACCTCCTGCATACCAGGCGAGGGAGTTAACACGGGGGGGTGAACTTGGCCAGCGGGCGTGGCCACAGCGCGAATGGGCGTGGCCAGTGCACGAGTTAGGCGTGGCCCAGTGAGCGAGCGAGCGAGGCCAGTGCGCAAGTTAGGCGTGGCCGTTGAGAGTGGGCGTGGCCAGTTGGCGAGTTGGGCGTGGCCAGTTGGCGAGTTGGGCGTGGCCAGTCCGTGAGCAGGAGTGGTCAGTGTGCGAGCGGGCGCGATCACGACGTGGCTAGCGCGTGAGTGGGCGTGGCTATGTAAAAGTGGGCGGGGCTATCGCCGCAGTTCTCGCTGCCGCTGCACAACCACCGCAACGAAACATCGCTCGGCCGACGAAACCTCTGGGCTCGTGCTTTAAATATGTTTATTTTATTTTTTAAACCAATAAAGCTACATGACGCAGCGCAAGGGAGAGGTTATATACAGGTTTAGAACGTGCCTCTCGTGCGTTTATAAAAGGTTTGCGTGCACGTCGGGAGACGGTCCAGGTGTGCGTGCGTTGTGCTGTGTGGCGACGTTAGATTACACGCTGCGGTCTGCATGCACATTACAGGTTCGATACAAAAATACCCACTTCTTACTCGCTCTCCCCTACCCCACCCCCGACGTCTGATATTTTTTATCATCTTCACATTTTCTTCGCGAGGTCCCGATGCACACTTTACAATATTTACATTTGCACACGTATATTTCGTTTTAACTGACGACGATAATAATCATCAGAACTGGTTTAGTTTGTGGCCCTTCCCCCCCCCCCACACACACACCTCTGATTAGCGCGGTCAGCTACCCACGCTGCGAAAGACGTTCAACGTACATACATCCAGTCCCCCCTTCCATACATCATCCCTTCCATACGTAGTCGTAGTAGTAATAATAATAATAATGGATGATAGCAGAAAGCACGCGAGTTTATTGCAAGGGCTCTGAATGTGTGAGTGACGAGTCAGCTGGTCTCGGGCCAAGGTATTATAGACAAATGCACAGAAGTTTCTGGGATGAACGCCATCGCATCGCCGTGGCAGCAGCGGCGGCGGCGCTAGGAGGCATCTTGGGCTAGGAGGCCTCTTGGGCTAGGAGGCCTCTTGAGCTAGGAGGCCTCTTGGGCTAGGAGGCCTCTTGGGCTAGGAGGCCTCTTGGGCTAGGAGGCCTCTTTGGGCTAGGAGGCCTCTTGGGCTAGGAGGCCTCTTGGGCTAGGGGGCCTCTTGGGCTAGGAGGCCTCTTTGGGCTAGGAGGCCTCTTGGGCTAGGAGGCCTCTTGGGCTAGGAAGCTCTGGATCTGCGGGAAAGTCGGCCGGTCCAGCGACTCCCGGCGCCAGCACCGCAGCATGAGGTCGTAGACGGCAGTGGGGCAGGCGGGCGGCTGAGACAGGTACATCTGCTTGCACACGTGGAGAGATACACAGAGCGCCAACGGTGGCAAGACGTTAACTAGCTCACCGTGTATACAGGAGGTCCATGGGTTCAATCCCGACCCTGAGGCCTGCTGTGGATTTAAGAGTTTGCATTTCTCCCCCCGTGGTCGCGAGGATTTTTTTTTCCGCGCCCCCAGTTTGCAGCCATCAGTTTTGAGCTGTCGTTTGTGGCCATGTCGCTTCTGAAAAAAAGAGCTGCTATAGAGCTGAGTGGGCCTGGCGAGAAGGCCTAGCGATGAGAGCTATTGATGAGACCTAGCGATGAGAGCTATTGATGAGGCCTAGTGAGGAGGCCTAGCGATGAGAGCTATTGATGAGACCTAGCGATGAGAGCTATTGATGAGACCTAGCGATGAGAGCTATTGATGAGACCTGGTGAGGAGGGCTGGTGAGGAGGCCTAGCGATGAGAGCTATTGAGGAGGGCTAGCGATGAGAGCTATTGATGAGGCCTAGTGAGGAGGCCTAGCGATGAGAGCTATTGAGGAGGGCTAGCGATGAGAGCTATTGAGGAGGGCTAGCGATGAGAGCTATTGATGAGGCCTAGTGAGGAGGCCTAGCGATGAGAGCTATTGATGAGGCCTAGCGATGAGAGCTATTGATGAGACCTGGTGAGGAGGGCTGGTGAGGAGGCCTAGCGATGAGAGCTATTGATGAGGCCTAGCGATGAGAGCTATTGATGAGGCCTAGCGATGAGAGCTATTGATGAGACCTAGCGATGAGAGCTATTGATGAGACATAGCGATGAGAGCTATTGATGAGACATAGCGATGAGAGCTATTGATGAGGTCTAGCGATGAGAGCTATTGATGAGACCTAGCGATGAGAGCTATTGATGAGACCTAGCGATGAGAGCTATTGATGAGACCTAGCGATGAGAGCTATTGATGAGACCTAGCGATGAGAGCTATTGATGAGACCTAGCGATGAGAGCTATTGATGAGACCTAGCGATGAGAGCTATTGATGAGACCTAGCGATGAGAGCTATTGATGAGACCTAGCGATGAGAGCTATTGATGAGACCTAGCGATGAGAGCTATTGATGAGGCCTAGCGATGAGAGCTATTGATGAGGCCTAGCGATGAGAGCTATTGATGAGACCTAGCGATGAGAGCTATTGATGAGGCCTAGTGATGAGAGCTATTGATGAGACCTAGCGATGAGAGCTATTGATGAGACCTAGCGATGAGAGCTATTGATGAGACCTAGCGATGAGAGCTATTGATGAGGCCAAGTGATGAGAGCTATTGATGAGACCTAGCGATGGGAGCTATTGATGAGACCTAGCGATGAGAGCTATTGATGAGACCTAGCGATGAGAGCTATTGATGAGACCTAGCGATGAGAGCTATTGATGAGACCTAGCGATGAGAGCTATTGATGAGACCTAGCGATGAGAGCTATTGATGAGACCTAGCGATGAGAGCTATTGATGAGACCTAGCGATGAGAGCTATTGATGAGGCCTAGCGATGAGAGCTATTTATGAGACCTAGCGATGAGAGCTATTGATGAGACCTAGCGATGAGAGCTATTGATGAGACCTGGTGAGGAGGGCTGGTGAGGAGGCCTAGCGATGAGAGCTATTGATGAGGCCTAGCGATGAGAGCTATTGATGAGGCCTAGCGATGAGAGCTATTGATGAGACCTAGCGATGAAAGCTATTGATGAGACCTAGCGATGAGAGCTATTGATGAGACCTAGCGATGAGAGCTATTGATGAGACCTAGCGATGAGAGCTATTGATGAGACCTAGCGATGAGAGCTATTGATGAGACCTAGCGATGACAGCTATTGACGAGACCTAGCGATGAGAGCTATTGATGAGACCTAGCGATGAGAGCTATTGATGAGACCTAGCGATGAGAGCTATTGATGAGACCTAGCGATGAGAGCTATTGATGAGACCTGGTGAGGAGGGCTGGTGAGGAGGCCTAGCGATGAGAGCTATTGAGGAGGGCTAGCGATGAGAGCTATTGATGAGGCCTAGTGAAGAGGCCTAGCGATGAGAGCTATTGAGGAGGGTTAGCGATGAGAGCTATTGAGGAGGGCTAGCGATGAGAGCTATTGATGAGGCCTAGTGAGGAGGCCTAGCGATGAGAGCTATTGATGAGGCCTAGCGATGAGAGCTATTGATGAGACCTGGTGAGGAGGGCTGGTGAGGAGGCCTCGCGATGAGAGCTATTGATGAGGCCTAGCGATGAGAGCTATTGATGAGGCCTAGCGATGAGAGCTATTGATGAGACCTAGCGATGAGAGCTATTGATGAGACCTAGCGATGAGAGCTATTGATGAGACCTAGCAATGAGAGCTATTGATGAGGCCTAGCGATGAGAGCTATTGATGAGACCTAGCGATGAGAGCTATTGATGAGACCTAGCGATGAGAGCTATTGATGAGACCTAGCGATGAGAGCTATTGATGAGACCTAGCGATGAGAGCTATTGATGAGACCTAGCGATGAGAGCTATTGATGAGGCCTAGCGATGAGAGCTATTGATGAGACCTAGCGATGAGAGCTATTGATGAGGCCTAGCGATGAGAGCTATAGATGAGACCTAGCGATGAGAGCTATTGATGAGACCTAGCGATGAGAGCTATTGATGAGACCTAGCGATGAGAGCTATTGATGAGACCTAGCGATGAGAGCTATTGATGAGACCTAGCGATGAGAGCCATTGATGAGACCTAGCGATGAGAGCTATTGATGAGACCTAGCGATGAGAGCTATTTATGAGACCTAGCGATGAGAGCTATTGATGAGGCCTAGCGATGAGAGCTATTGATGAGACCTAGCGATGAGAGCTATTGATGAGACCTAGCGATGAGAGCTATTGATGAGACCTGGTGAGGAGGGCTGGTGAGGAGGCCTAGCGATGAGAGCTATTGATGAGGCCTAGCGATGAGAGCTATTGATGAGGCCTAGCGATGAGAGCTATTGATGAGACCTAGCGATGAAAGCTATTGATGAGACCTAGCGATGAGAGCTATTGATGAGACCTAGCGATGAGAGCTATTGATGAGGCCTAGCGATGAGAGCTATTGATGAGACCTAGCGATGAGAGCTATTGATGAGACCTAGCGATGAGAGCTATTGATGAGACCTAGCGATGAGAGCTATTGATGAGGCCTAGCGATGAGAGATATTGATGAGACCTAGCGATGAGAGCTATTGATGAGACCTAGCGATGAGAGCTATTGATGAGACCTAGCGATGAGAGCTATTGATGAGGCCTGGTGAGGAGGGCTAACACAGAGACCTAGTGGTGAGGCCTAGTGAGGAAGCCTAGCGAGGAGAATCCTCCAGTTTTAAGCCAAATACTCAAAACATGCGTTTAGAGTATTTGGCTGCTATACATTTTCACATAAGCCACTTTGTTAAGCTATTATGTGTGGCCAGGTCACTTCTGAAAGATAGCTATATAGCTCAGTGGGCCTATCGAGGAGGCCTAGTGAGGAGAGCTACTGTTGAGGCCTAGCGATGAAGCCTAGTGAGGAGGCCTAGTGAGAAGAACTACTGATGAGGCCTAGCGAGGAGGTCTAGTGAGGAGAGCTACTGATGAGGCCTAGCGATGAAGCCTAGTGAGGAGGCCTAGTGAGAAGAGCTACTGAGGTCTAGCAAGGAGGCCTAGTGAGGAGAGCTATTGGTGAGGCCTAGCGAGGAGGTCTAGTGAGGCGAGCTACTGATGAGGCCTAGCGATGAGGCCTAGTGAGGAGAGCTACTGATGAGGCCTAGCGATGAGGCCTAGTGAGGAGAGCTACTGATGAGGCCTAGCGATGAGGCCTAGTGAGGAGAGCTACTGATGAGGCCTAGCGATGAGGCCTAGTGAGGAGAGCTACTGATGAGGCCTGGTGAGGAGGCCTAGTGAGGAGGCCTGGTGAGGAGGCCTAGTGAGGCCTGTTGAGAAGGCCTAGTGAGGCCTGGTGAGGAGGTCTAGTGAGGAGGCCTGGTGAGGAGGCCTGGTGAGGCCTGGTGAGGAGGCCTGGTGAGGAAGCCTGGTGAGGAGGCCTAGTGAGGAGGCCTAGTGAGGAGGCCTGGTGAGGAAGTCTAGTGAGGAGGCCTAGTGAGGAGGCCTGGTGAGGAAGTCTAGTGAGGAGGCCTGGTGAGGAAGTCTAGTGAGGAGGCCTAGTGAGGAGGCCTGGTGAGGAAGTCTAGTGAGGAGGCCTAGTGAGGAGGCCTGGTGAGGCCTGGTGAGGAGGCCTGGTGAGGAGGCCTGGTGAGGAAGTCTAGTGAGGAGGCCTAGTGAGGAGGCCTAGTGAGGAGGCCTGGTGAGGAGGCCTAGTGAGGAGGCCTAGTGAGGAGGCCTGGTGAGGAGGCTCGGCAGTGAGTCCCAGCGATGAGGGCGCACCTGACGGCCGTTGTCGCGGAAGAGCTCCCCGGCGTTCTCGATGACCAGCTCGTCGGTGAGGCCACCGTACGGCTGCTCTTGGCAGAGTGACAGCAGCTCCCACAGCGTGACACCAAACGCCCACACGTCTGAGCCTGTCGTGAACTTGCCCTGCGCGGTGACACGGCGACCACAGCAGTGACACGGTGCCAGACAAAGACCCCCCCCCCGTGTTACATTTTAACAGACTCCAGGCGGGGCAAGTGCTGTCGGCGAGTAGCAGCACCTACGAAGGGGACGGCACTGTGGGGCCAGAGTTTGGTGGCCAACGCCACGCGCGGCTGCCTTTGTCTTCCCGGCAGCGATGTTGACGCACCGCACCAGATACTCGTTTGAGTCTGAGTCGACCTAGGGGAGGCCCCCACAGGCCCGTTCAGATAATCATCAGTGGTGTTGGCCATGAGCAGGAATCGAACTCGGGTAGCCGAGTTCGTAGAGCAATGCGCTAACACCCGCTATTCTCCAGTAAGTGACGGTGACGTTACCACGGCACCTGTGCCAGGCCAGGTGCACTCTAAGGCCACGTGAAGTGTTGAAGGCTCGCTGACAGGAGGTCACGGGACAGACCCAGCAGAGCCTCCTCCACAGAGGCCGATCTTGACACCGCTGGTACAAGCCGTCGGCAAGTCCACTCAGCTCCAGATCCTCCTGTACCACATCAGCTCCATCTCTTCCCCAGCCCATGTCGTGCCCGTTGAGCCCCCCTCTATGTGACCAAATAAAAGTTGCTTGGGCATGAGGTGGCTGGGCATGCGGGCTACATGACCCAGCCAACGCAGCCTTGTCTGCCGGAGGAGTTCACCGATGGGAATGTGTCCAGATCTTTCAAGGATTTGTGAAGCTCCTCACACAATCCAACTTGGTTACACCCAGGATGGATCGTAAACCCGGGATGAATCGGTGGCACACACGGTGACACACACAAAGTATAGGCACACATACGCATCGACATGCACGGACAGGGACACACACACACAGTGGCACACACAATATAGATACACGCAGTATAGACACACACACAGAGGCACACACAATACAGATACACACAGTATAGACACACACACAGAGGCACACACAATATAGATACACACAGTATAAGACACACACACACACAGTGGCACACACAATATAGATACACGCAGTATAGACACACACAGTGGCACACACAATATAGATACAGTATAGACACACACACAGTGGCACACACAATATAGATACACACAGTATAGACACACAGTGGCACACAATATAGATACACAGTATAGACACACACACACAGTGGCACACACAATACAGATACACACAGTATAGACACACACACAGTGGCACACACAATATAGATACACACAGTATAAGACACACACACACACAGTGGCACACACAATATAGATACACGCAGTATAGACACACACAGTGGCACACACAATATAGATACAGTATAGACACACACACAGTGGCACACACAATACAGATACACACAGTATAGACACACACACAGTGGCACACACAATATAGATACACACAGTATAGACACACACACAGTGGCACACACACAATACAGATACACACAGTATAGACACACACACAGTGGCACACACAATATAGATACACACAGTATAGACACACAGTGGCACACACAGTAGAGACACACAGTATAGACACACAGTGGCACACACAATACAGACACACACAGTATAGACACACACACAGTGGCACACACACAATACAGATACACACAGTATAGACACACACACAGTGGCACACACACAATATAGACACACACAATATAGACACACACAGTATAGACACACATTATGGACACACACACAGTGGCACACACAATACAGATACACGCAGTATAGACACACACACAGTGACACACACACAATACAGACACACACAGTATAGACACACACACAGTGGCACACACACAATACAGATACACACAGTATAGACACACACACAGTATAGACACACATTATAGACACACACACAGTGACACACACACAATACAGACACACACAGTATAGACACACACACAGTGGCACACACACAATATAGATACACACAGTATAGACACACACACAGTATAGACACACATTATAGACACACACACAGTGGCACACACAATACAGATACACACAGTATAGACACACACAGTGGCACACACAATACAGATACACACAGTATAGACACACACACAGTGGCACACACACAATACAGATACACACAGTATAGACACACACACACACAATACAGATACACACAGTATAGACACACACAGTATAGACACACACAATACAGATACACAGTATAGACACACACAATACAGATACACGCAGTATAGACACACCAGAAGCACGCTCTCCCAGGCCATCCAGCGGATGGGCAGCACGGCGCGGCCCTGGATGCGGTAGTAGTCACTGCTGTAGAGGTGGCGGCTCATGCCGAAGTCGGCGATCTTGATGGTGTGCCCCGGCCCCACGAGGCAGTTGCGCGATGCCAGGTCGCGGTGCACGAAGTTGAGCGACGCCAGGTAGGACATGCCGGCGGCCACCTGCACGGCCATGAGCAGCACCTCCACCACGCTGACACGCGGGAGACGCACGCCGTCACAAAGATCCGCTCCCACCCCCCCCAACCTCACCCTCGTAAAGTCTTAATAGACTGTTTTTCGATTTAAAGCTTTCGTGACTGCAAGGATTCATCTTCTTTGGTTCTTTCGGTAAGGTCACCACGTAGAATGAGAATAAAATAATACATTGATAAAATAACACAATAATATTCTCACGACGTTTCGGCCGCAACACAAGCGGCCTTCATCAGGTGAAGGGGACGAGACTGTCTGGTAGGACAGCGCTGGAGTGTTGTCCTCCAGACAGTCTCGTCCCCTTCACCTGATGAAGGCCGCTTGTGTTGTGGCCGAAACGTCGTGAGAATATTATTGTGTTATTTTATTTTATCAACGTATTATTTTATTCTCTTAATAGACTGTTGGGATCGACATCGTCATAATTCGTCGTCGTCGTCGTCATCATCGTTTTCATTGTCCACGTTGTCGTCATCGTGCCTGACTGCCAGATGCACCCACGCGCTCCGCACTGCATATTAGCCACCCGGCGCTCCGCTCGCTGTGGCCGTCTCCGCCCTCCGTCGTTGCTGGAGGGCGACTGCCTCCAGCTGCCCAGCGGCGTCCTTCACGAGCCTCCTCCTCCTCCACGGAGGCCGATCTTGACACCGCTGGTTCCAGCGAGACACTCGCGGCGGGTGACCACCACTTCCGATATTTTTGAGGCACCACAGCTCCAAGAAGGTTCATCCCACACCTTGCCCCAGGTTCAGGTGAGTGAGTAACCGAGTGAGGGAGATCACCTGAGATCGGTTCAGGCGTGCGGGTGTGCGCTAGTGAGATCACCTAAGGTCAGTACAGGTGAGTGAGTGAGGGAGATCACCTGAGCTTATGTTCAGGTGAGTGAGTGAGATCGCCTGAGATCGGTACAGGCGAGTGAGTGAACGAATTAGAATCACAGTTCCTATGATCACTGTTACATTGTTTTTATAGCCTTATTTTGGTGATTTCGAAAACGTTTTGGTTTAGCCATATTTGTTTGTTGTAGTACAGAGTTAGACTGATAACGTTAATCTAAATTGTCTAATGGTTGTTATTGTTTGGCTTGCATCCCACTGGGATTTGTGCACACAGCGTTGATATACGGTGCTTTTTCTGGAAGACTTTGCTGTTTTTTTTTCCTGGATTTTTCCGTTTCCTGTTCGTGTTTTTATTTGTTGCGGTTCTAGAGCCGCATGGCTCACAGGGCTATGCCTAATAAACGAAACTGAGACGGTAGAGGCGAGCGAGCGTGCGAGCGAGGCGAGAGGCCCACCTGAGCGTGGGCCCGGGGCCCTGTCCCTCCCAGCGGTGTGCCGACAGGAAGTGATGCAGGTCTCCGTTCTCCATGTACTCGGCGAGCATGCAGAGCGGCTCGTCGCGCAGGCACACGCCCACGAGCCGCACGACGTGAGCGTCGCGCAGCCGCGACATCGTCTTGATCTCCTTCAGGAAGTCGCTCCTGACGCACGCACGCACGCAGAGACCCCCCCCCCCCACGTGGCCTCAACGGACTGTTGGGGCGAGCGCCGTTGGCTAGCAGCGCCTGTGAAGGCCGGCACGGCGCACGAGGGGGTGGGTGGCCAGCACCACGCTCGGCCGCCTTTGCCTTCCCAGTGGCGATGTTTACGCACCGCACCGGGTGCTTATTTCAGGCTGAGTCGACCTAGGGGAGGCCCAAGACCGGTTCAGATAATCGTTACTGGTGTTGGCCGTGAGCGGGGAATCGAACTCGGGTCGCCGGGTTCAGAGTGCAGGGCGCCAATCGCGACACTACTGCTTTAAGACACACAGACACACCTACAGACGACACACACACAGACGACACACACAGACGACACACACAGGCAACACACACACACAGATGACACACACAGACGACACACACAGACGACACACACACATGACACACCCAGGCAACACACACACAGATGACACACACACAGACGACACACACAGACAACACACACAGGCGACACACACACACAGACGACACACACACGCACAGGCGACACACAGGCGACACACACGCACAGGCAACACACACAGATGACACACACACAGATGACACACACACACAGACGACACACACACACAGGTGACACACACAGATGACACACACACAGATGACACGCACACACACATGACACACACACATGACACACACACAGATCACACACACACATGACACACACACATGACACACACACAGATGACACACACACGCGACACACACAGGCGACACACACACACATGACACACACACATGACACACACACATGACACACATGACACACATGACACACACACATGACACACACACACGTGACACGCACACACATGACACACACATGACACACACATGACACACACATACACATGACACACACATGACACACACACATGACACACATGACACACACATGACACGCACGCACATGACACACACACATGCCATACACACACATGACACACACACACATGACACACACACACATGACACACACATGACACGCACGCACATGACACACACACACAGATGACACACACACATGACACACACACAGATGACACACACACGACACACACACGCGACACACACAGGCGACACACACACACATGACACACACACGTGACACGCACACACATGACACACACATGACACACACACATGACACACACATACACATGACACACACATGACACACACACGACACACACACACATGACACACACATTACACGCACGCACATGACACACACACATGACACACACACACGACACACATGACACACACATGACACGCACGCACATGACACACACACACATGACACACACACACACAGATGACACACACATGACACACACACACATGACACACACACACATGACACACACACACATGACACACACACACGACACACATGACACACACATGACACGCACGCACATGACACACACACATGACACACACACACATGACACACACACACATGACACACACATGACACACACACACAGATGACACACATGACACACACACACATGACACACACACACATGACACACACACACACAGATGACACACACATGACACACACACACATGACACACACACACATGACACACACACACATGACGCACATACATGACACACACACATGACACACATGACACACATGACACACACACATGACACACACATGACACACACATGACACACACGCACACACATGACACACACATGACACACACACATGACACACACACATGACACACACATGACACACACACACATGACACACATGACACGCACATGACATACACACATGACACACTCACACATGACACACACACATGACAAACACATGACACACATTACACACACACATACATGACACACACATGACACACACACACATGACACACACACATGACACACACACATGACACACATGACACACACATGACACGCAAATGACATACACACATGACACACTCACACATGACACACACACATGACACACACATGACACACACACATGACACACACATACATGACACACACATGACACGCACGCACATGACACACACACATGACACACACACATGACACACTCACACATGACACACACACATGACACACATGACACACACAGACATACATGACACACACATGACACGCACGCACATGACACACACACATGACACACACACACATGACACACACACACATGACACACATGACACACACATGACACGCACATGACATACACACATGACACACTCACACATGACACACACACATGACACACACATGACACACATGACACACACACATGACACACACATACATGACACACACATGACACGCACGCACATGACACACACACATGACACACACACACATGACACACACACATGACACACACACACATGACACACACGACACACACACATGACACACACATGACACACACATGACACACATGACACGCACATGACACACACACATGACACACACATCACACACGACACACATACATGACACACACATGACACACACACACACGACACACATGACACACATGACACACACACGACACACATGACACACATGACACACACACACACATGACACACACACATGACACACACATGACACACACATGACACACACACATGACACACACATGACACACACACATGACACACACATGACACACACACATGACACACACACATGACACACACATGACACACACATGACACACACATGACACACACGACACACACATGACACACACACATGACACACACATGACACACACATGACGCACACACACATGACACACACACATGACACACACATGACACACACATGACACACACACATGACACACACATGACACACATGACACACACATGACACACACATGACACACACACATGACACACACATGACACACACATGACACACACACATGACACACACACATGACACACACATGACACACACATGACACACATGACACGCACATGACACACACACATGACACACACACATGACACACACACATGACACACACATGACACACACATGACACACACACATGACACACACACATGACACACACACATGACACACACATGACACACACACATGACACACACACATGACACACACATGACACACACACATGACACACACACATGACACACACATGACACACACATGACACACACATGACACACACATACATGACACACACATGACACACACATGACACACACACATGACACACACATGACACACACATGACACACACACATGACACACACATGACACACACATGACACACACACATGACACACACATGACACACACATGACACACACACATGACACACACACATGACACACACATGACACACACATGACACACACACATGACACACACATGACACACACATGACACACACACACGACACACACATGACACACACATGACACACACATGACACACACACACATGACACACACATGACACACACATGACACACACATGACACACACATGACACACACACACATGACACACACATGACACACACATGACACACACGCATGACACACATGACACACACATGACACACACACACATGACACACACATGACACACACATGACACACACACATGACACACACATGACACACACATGACACACACACACATCACACACTCACACATGACACACACACATGACACACACATGACACACACACATGACACACACACATGACACACATGACACACACACATGACACACATGACACACACATGACACACACATGACACACACATGACACACACACATGACACACACACACATGACACACACATGACACACACATGACACACACATGACACACACATGACACACACATGACACACACACATGACACACACACATGACACACACATGACACACACATGACACACACACACATGACACACACACACATGACACACACATGACACACACATGACACACACACACACGACACACACATGACACACACATGACACACACATCACACACATGACACACACACACATGACACACACACATGACACACACATGACACACACACATGACACACACACACATGACACACACACATGACACACACATGACACACACATGACACACACACATGACACACACACATGACACACACATGACACACAAACACATGACACACACATGACACACACATGACACACACACACATGACACACACATGACACACACATGACACACACACTCACACATGACACACACACACATGACACACACATGACACACACACATGACACACACACACATGACACACACACATGACACACACATGACACACACATGACACACATGACACACACATGACACACACATGACACACATGACACACACATGACACACACATGACACACACATGACACACACACATGACACACATGACACACACATGACACACACATGACACACACATGACACACACACATGACACGCACATGACACACACACACACACACATGACACACATGACACACACATGACACACACACATGACACACACATGACACACACATGACACACACACATGACACACACACATGACACACACACATGACACACACACACATGACACACACACATGACACACACACATGACACACACATGACACACACATGACACACACACACGACACACACATGACACACACATGACACACACATCACACACATGACACACACATGACACACACACATGACACACACATGACACACACATGACACACACACATGACACACACACACATGACACACACACATGACACACACATGACACACACATGACACACACATGACACACACACATGACACACACATGACACACACACACATGACACACACATGACACACACATGACACACACATGACACACACACATGACACACACATGACACACACATGACACACACACACATCACACACTCACACATGACACACACACACATGACACACACATGACACACACACACGACACACACACATGACACACACACATGACACACACATGACACACACATGACACACATGACACACACATGACACACACATGACACACATGACACACACGACACACACATGACACACACATGACACACACACATGACACACATGACACACACATGACACACACATGACACACACATGACACACACATGACACGCACATGGCACACACACACATGACACACACATGACACACATGACACACACATGACACACATGACACACACATGACACACACATGACACACACACACATGACACACACACACATGACACACACACATGACACACACATGACACACACATGACACACACACACGACACACACATGACACACACATCACACACATGACACACACACATGACACACACACATGACACACACACATGACACACACACATGACACACACACACATGACACACACACATGACACACACATGACACACACATGACACACACACATGACACACACATGACACACACATGACACACACACACATGACACACACATGACACACACATGACACACAAATGACACACACACACACATGACACACACATGACACACACATGACACACACACACATCACACACTCACACATGACACACACACACATGACACACACATGACACACACACATGACACACACACACATGACACACACACATGACACACACATGACACACACATGACACACATGACACACACATGACACACACATGACACACATGACACACACATGACACACACATGACACACACATGACACACATGACACACATGACACACACATGACACACACATGACACACACATGACACACACACATGACACGCACATCACACACACACATGACACACACATGACACACATGACACACACATGACACACATGACACACACATGACACACATGACACACACATGACACACACATGACACACACATGACACACACACATGACACACACATGACACACACACATGACACGCACATGACACACACACACATGACACACACATGACACACATGACACACACGACACACATGACACACACATGACACACATGACACACACATGACACACACATGACACACATGACACACATGACACACACATGACACACACATGACACACACATGACACACACATGACACACATGACACACACATGACACACACATGACACACACATGACACACACATGACACACACATGACACGCACATGACACGCACATGACACACATGACACACACACATGACACACATGACACACACATGACACACATGACACACACATGACACACACATGACACACACATGACACACACACATGACACACACATGACACACACACATGACACGCACATGACACACACACACACATGACACACACATGACACACATGACACACACATGACACACATGACACACACATGACACACATGACACACACATGACACACACATGACACACATGACACACATGACACACACATGACACACACATGACACACATGACACACACATGACACACACATGACACACACATGACACACACATGACACACATGACACACACATGACACACACATGACACGCACATGACACACATGACACACACACATGACACACATGACACACACATGACACACATGACACACACATGACACACACATGACACACACATGACACACACACATGACACACACATGACACACACACATGACACACACATGACACACATGACACACACATGACACACATGACACACACATGACACACATGACACACACATGACACACACATGACACACATGACACACATGACACACACATGACACACACATGACACACATGACACACATGACACACACATGACACACACATGACACACACATGACACACATGACACACACATGACACACACATGACACACACATGACACACACATGACACACACATGACACACACATGACACACACATGACACACACATGACACACACATGACACACACATGACACACACATGACACACACATGACACACACATGACACACACATGACACACACATGACACACACACATGACACACACATGACACACACATGACACACACATGACACACACATGACACACACACATGACACACACATGACACACACATGACACACACATGACACACACACATGACACACACATGACACACACATGACACACACATGACACACACATGACACACACATGACACACACATGACACACACATGACACACACACGACACACACACATGACACACACATGACACACACATGACACACACATGACACACACATGACACACACACATGACACACACACATGACACACACATGACACACACATGACACACACATGACACACACATGACACACACATGACACACACATGACACACACATGACACACACATGACACACACATGACACACACATGACACACACATGACACACACATGACACACACATGACACGCACGCTCACCTGGCGCTGCTCGAGGCGTCTTCCCGCAGCATCTTGACAGCGACGAGTGTGGGCTGCGGTGGCCCCCCCCTCGTGCCTCCCTCGTCGCGCTCCTCCACCTCCTCCACCTCGTCATCGTCCACGCACCGCGGCAGCCCCACGGCCTCGCACAGCAGCACCTGCCAGGCCAGGCGGACACACGACCAGAGCGGCACGTCGTCGTCATCGTCGTCATCCTCGTCGTCATCGTCGTCATCGCCGCCATCATCGTCGTCATCATTGTCATCATCAACGTCATGATCACACAACCACAATAAACGCCATATCGTCATCACCATGTCCCTGTGTCCCGTGTCCCAGTGTCTCAGTGTCTCGTCTCCCCAATGTCCCAGTGGTCTCGTTGTCTCCTCGATGTACCAGCGGTCTCGTCTCCCCAATGTCCCAGTGTCTCAGTGTCTCAGTGTCTCGTTGTCTCCCCAATGTCCCAGTGGTCTCAGTGTCTCAGTGTCTCGTTGTCTCCCCAATGTCCCAGTGGTCTCAGTGTCTCAGTGTCTCAGTGTCTCGTTGTCTCCCCAATGTCCCAGTGGTCTCAGTGTCCCAGTGTCTCAGTGTCTCGTTGTCTCCCCAATGTCTCAGTGTCTCAGTGTCTCGTTGTCTCCCCAATGTCCCAGTGGTCTCGTCTCCTCGATGTACCAGCGGTCTCGTCTCCCCAATGTCCCAGTGTCTCAGTGTCTCGTTGTCTCCCCAATGTCCCAGTGGTCTCAGTGTCTCAGTGTCTCGTTGTCTCCCCAATGTCCCAGTGGTCTCAGTGTTCCAGTGTCTCAGTGTCTCGTTGTCTCCCCAATGTCCCAGTGGTCTCAGTGTCTCAGTGTCTCAGTGTCTCGTTGTCTCCCCAATGTCCCAGTGGTCTCAGTGTCCCAGTGTCTCAGTGTCTCGTTGTCTCCCCAATGTCTCAGTGTCTCAGTGTCTCGTTGTCTCCCCAATGTCCCAGTGGTCTCGTCTCCTCGATGTACCAGCGGTCTCGTCTCCCCAATGTCCCAGTGTCTCAGTGTCTCGTTGTCTCCCCAATGTCCCAGTGGTCTCAGTGTCTCAGTGTCTCAGTGTCTCGTTGTCTCCCCAATGTCCCAGTGGTCTCAGTGTTCCAGTGTCTCAGTGTCTCGTTGTCTCCCCAATGTCCCAGTGGTCTCAGTGTCTCAGTGTCTCAGTGTCTCGTTGTCTCCCCAATGTCCCAGTGGTCTCAGTGTTCCAGTGTCTCAGTGTCTCGTTGTCTCCCCAATGTCTCAGTGTCTCAGTGTCTCGTTGTCTCCCCAATGTCCCAGTGGTCTCGTTGTCTCCTCGATGTACCAGCGGTCTCGTCTCCCCAATGTCCCAGTGTCTCAGTGTCCCAGTGTCTCGTCTCCCCAATGTCCCAGTGGTCTCAGTGTCTCGTTGTCTCCCCAATGTCCCAATGTCTATCTGTCTCGTCTCCCCAGTGTCTCAGTGTTTCATTGTCTCCCCAATGTCCCAGTGGTCTCGTTGTCTCCCCGATGTCCCAGTGGTCTCGTCTCCCCAATGTCCCAGTGGTCTCGCTGTCTCCCCAGTGTCTCAGTGTCTCGTTGTCTCCCCAGTGTCCCAGTGGTCTCGCTGTCTCCCCAGTGTCTCAGTGTCTCGTTGTCTCCCCAGTGTCCCAGTGGTCTCGCTGTCTCCCCAGTGTCTCAGTGTCTCAGTGTATCCCCAGTGTCTCAGTGTCCCAGTGGTCTCGTTGTCTCCCCAGTGTCTCAGTGTCTCACCTCTCCGAACTGCCCCTCCCCCAGCTTCTCCCGCACGCGCAGCGTCTCACGCGGCACCTCGAGGAGCCGCGCCACGTGGTGGCCCGGCACCTCGTGGTGGCCCGGCACCTCGTGGTGGCCCGGCACCTCGAGGTGGCCCGGCACAGCCGCCGCGTCTCCCGGCACCGCGGGCACGGCGTAGGCGCTGCTGCCCGTCACACCCTGGCGGCGGCACAACGGCGACAACAACAACAACAACATCGACAACAACAACATCAACAGCATCAACAACAGCATCACGACTCGGAGAGAGAGGAGCAGGAACCACAGACGAGGAGTGGGAACGCAGCAGCCAGCCCCAAGCTCTGCCGCCCTCGACATATCGAGGCGTTGCCGGCCACGGGAAGGGAGCGTCGCAAAATCCGAGCGGTGATCCACCAACCCCCGCCTTTACCTGTGTGAGTACCTGCATGTCCACCAGAGACTACGTGGATACCTTTACCTGGGTGAGTACCTGCATGTCCACAGGAGACTACGTGGGAGACCTTTGCCTGGGTGAGTACCTGCATGTATATCAGAGACTACGTGGGAGACCTTTGCCTGGGTGAGTACCTGCATGTCCACCAGAGACTACGTGGGGGACCTTTACCTGGGTGAGTACCTGCATGTCCACAGGAGACTACGTGGAGAGCTTTACCTGTGTGAGTACCTGCATGTCCACCAGAGACTACGTGTGCGTGAGTACCTGCATGTCCACCAGAGACTACGTGGGAGACCTTTACCTGGGTGAGTACCTGCATGTCCACAGGAGACTACGTGTGGGTGAGTACCTGCATGTCCACAGGAGACTACGTGTGGGTGGGTACCTGCATGTCCACAGGAGACTACGTGTGGGTGAGTACCTGCATGTCCACAGGAGACTACGTGTGAGTGGGTACCTGCATGTCCACAGGAGACTACGTGTGGGTCGGTACCTGCATGTCCACAGGAGACTACGTGTGGGTGAGTACCTGCATGTCCACAGGAGACTACGTATGGGTGGGTACCTGCATGTCCACAGGAGACTACGTGTGGGTGGGTACCTGCATGTCCACAGGAGACTACGTGTGGGTGGGTACCTGCATGTCCACCAGAGACTACGTGTGGGTGGGTACCTGCATGTCCACAGGAGACTACGTGTGGGTGGGTACCTGCATGTCCACCAGAGACTATGTGTGGGTGGGTACCTGCATGTCTACAGGAGACTACGTGTGGGTGGGTACCTGCATGTCTACAGGAGACTACGTGTGGGTGGGTACCTGCATGCCTACAGGAGACTATGTGTGGGTGGGTACCTGCATGTCTACAGGAGACTACGTGTGGGTGGGTACCTGCATGTCCACAGGAGACTATGTGTGGGTACCTGCATGTCCACAGGAGACTATGTGTGGGTGGGTACCTGCATGTCCACAGGAGACTACGTGTGGGTGGGTACCTGCATGTCCACCGGAGACTATGTGTGGGTACCTGCATGTCTACAGGAGACTACGTGTGGGTGGGTACCTGCATGTCCACAGGAGACTATGTGTGGGTGGGTACCTGCATGTCTACAGGAGACTACGTGTGGGTGGGTACCTGCATGTCTACAGGAGACTACGTGTGGGTGGGTACCTGCATGTCCACAGGAGACTGTGTGTGGGTGGGTACCTGCATGTCCACAGGAGACTATGTGTGGGTGGGTACCTGCATGTCTACAGGAGACTATGTGTGGGTGGGTACCTGCATGTCTACAGGAGACTATGTGTGGGTGGGTACCTGCATGTCTACAGGAGACTATGTGTGGGTGGGTACCTGCATGTCCACAGGAGACTACGTGTGGGTGGGTACCTGCATGTCTACAGGAGACTACGTGTGGGTGGGTACCTGCATGTCTACAGGAGACTATGTGTGGGTGGGTACCTGCATGTCCACCAGAGACTACGTGTGGGTGGGTACCTGCATGTCTACAGGAGACTACGTGTGGATGGGTACCTGCATGTCCACAGGAGACTATGTGTGGGTGGGTACCTGCATGTCTACAGGAGACTATGTGTGGGTGGGTACCTGCATGTCCACAGGAGACTATGTGTGGGTGGGTACCTGCATGTCCACAGGAGACTATGTGTGGGTGGGTACCTGCATGTCCACAGGAGACTACGTGTGGGTGGGTACCTGCATGTCTACAGGAGACTACGTGTGGGTGGGTACCTGCATGTCCACAGGAGACTATGTGTGGGTGGGTACCTGCATGTCCACAGGAGACTATGTGTGGGTGGGTACCTGCATGTCCACAGGAGACTACGTGTGGGTGGGTACCTGCATGTCCACCGGAGACTATGTGTGGGTGGGTACCTGCATGTCTACAGGAGACTACGTGTGGGTGGGTACCTGCATGTCCACAGGAGACTATGTGTGGGTGGGTACCTGCATGTCTACAGGAGACTACGTGTGGGTGGGTACCTGCATGTCTACAGGAGACTACGTGTGGGTGGGTACCTGCATGTCCACAGGAGACTACGTGTGGGTGGGTACCTGCATGTCCACAGGAGACTATGTGTGGGTGGGTACCTGCATGTCCACAGGAGACTATGTGTGGGTGGGTACCTGCATGTCTACAGGAGACTATGTGTGGGTGGGTACCTGCATGTCTACAGGAGACTATGTGTGGGTGGGTACCTGCATGTCTACAGGAGACTATGTGTGGGTGGGTACCTGCATGTCCACAGGAGACTACGTGTGGGTGGGTACCTGCATGTCTACAGGAGATTACGTGTGGGTGGGTACCTGCATGTCCACAGGAGACTATGTGTGGGTGGGTACCTGCATGTCCACCAGAGGCTACGTGTGGGTGGGTACCTGCATGTCCACAGGAGACTACGTGTGGGTGGGTACCTGCATGTCCACAGGAGACTATGTGTGGGTGGGTACCTGCATGTCCACAGGAGACTATGTGTGGGTGGGTACCTGCATGTCCACAGGAGACTACGTGTGGGTGGGTACCTGCATGTCCACCATAGACTACGTGTGGGTGGGTACCTGCATGTCCACCAGAGACTACGTGTGGGTGGGTACCTGCATGTCCACAGGAGACTACGTGTGGGTGGGTACCTGCATGTCTACAGGAGACTACGTGTGGGTGGGTACCTGCATGTCTACAGGAGACTACGTGTGGGTGGGTACCTGCATGTCTACAGGAGACTATGTGTGGGTGGGTACCTGCATGTCCACAGGAGACTATGTGTGGGTGGGTACCTGCATGTCCACAGGAGACTACGTGTGGGTGGGTACCTGGATGTCCACAGGAGACTATGTGTGGGTGGGTACCTGCATGTCCACAGGAGACTACGTGTGGGTGGGTACCTGCATGTCCACAGGAGACTATGTGTGGGTGGGTACCTGCATGTCTACAGGAGACTATGTGTGGGTGGGTACCTGCATGTCTACAGGAGACTATGTGTGGGTGGGTACCTGCATGTCCACAGGAGACTACGTGTGGGTGGGTACCTGCATGTCTACAGGAGACTACGTGTGGGTGGGTACCTGCATGTCTACAGGAGACTATGTGTGGGTGGGTACCTGCATGTCCACCAGAGACTACGTGTGGGTGGGTACCTGCATGTCTACAGGAGACTACGTGTGGATGGGTACCTGCATGTCCACAGGAGACTATGTGTGGGTGGGTACCTGCATGTCTACAGGAGACTATGTGTGGGTGGGTACCTGCATGTCCACAGGAGACTATGTGTGGGTGGGTACCTGCATGTCCACAGGAGACTATGTGTGGGTGGGTACCTGCATGTCCACAGGAGACTACGTGTGGGTGGGTACCTGCATGTCTACAGGAGACTACGTGTGGGTGGGTACCTGCATGTCCACAGGAGACTATGTGTGGGTGGGTACCTGCATGTCCACAGGAGACTATGTGTGGGTGGGTACCTGCATGTCCACAGGAGACTACGTGTGGGTGGGTACCTGCATGTCCACCGGAGACTACTGTGTGGGTGGGTACCTGCATGTCTACAGGAGACTACGTGTGGGTGGGTACCTGCATGTCCACAGGAGACTATGTGTGGGTGGGTACCTGCATGTCTACAGGAGACTACGTGTGGGTGGGTACCTGCATGTCTACAGGAGACTACGTGTGGGTGGGTACCTGCATGTCCACAGGAGACTACGTGTGGGTGGGTACCTGCATGTCCACATGAGACTATGTGTGGGTGGGTACCTGCATGTCCACAGGAGACTATGTGTGGGTGGGTACCTGCATGTCTACAGGAGACTATGTGTGGGTGGGTACCTGCATGTCTACAGGAGACTATGTGTGGGTGGGTACCTGCATGTCTACAGGAGACTCTGTGTGGGTGGGTACCTGCATGTCCACAGGAGACTACGTGTGGGTGGGTACCTGCATGTCTACAGGAGACTATGTGTGGGTGGGTACCTGCATGTCTACAGGAGACTATGTGTGGGTGGGTACCTGCATGTCCACAGGAGACTACTGTGTGGGTGGGTACCTGCATGTCTACAGGAGACTACTGTGTGGGTGGGTACCTGCATGTCCTACAGGAGACTATGTGTGGGTGGGTACCTGCATGTCCACAGGAGACTATGTGTGGGTGGGTACCTGCATGTCCACAGGAGACTACGTGTGGGTGGGTACCTGCATGTCCACAGGAGACTATGTGTGGGTGGGTACCTGCATGTCTACCAGGAGACTATGTGTGGGTGGGTACCTGCATGTCTACAGGAGACTACGTGTGGGTGGGTACCTGCATGTCTACAGGAGACTATGTGTGGGTGGGTACCTGCATGTCCACCAGAGACTACGTGTGGGTGGGTACCTGCATGTCTACAGGAGACTATGTGTGGGTGGGTACCTGCATGTCCACAGGAGACTACTGTGTGGGTGGGTACCTGCATGTCCACAGGAGACTATGTGTGGGTGGGTACCTGCATGTCCACAGGAGACTACGTGTGGGTGGGTACCTGCATGTCCACCGGAGAGTACGTGTGGGTGGGTACCTGCATGTCCACCAGAGACTACGTGTGGGTGGGTACCTGCATGTCCACAGGAGACTACGTGTGGGTGGGTACCTGCATGTCTACAGGAGACTACGTGTGGGTGGGTACCTGCATGTCTACAGGAGACTACGTGTGGGTGGGTACCTGCATGTCAACAGGAGACTATGTGTGGGTGGGTACCTGCATGTCCACAGGAGACTATGTGTGGGTGGGTACCTGCATGTCCACAGGAGACTACGTGTGGGTGGGTACCTGCATGTCCACAGGAGACTATGTGTGGGTGGGTACCTGCATGTCCACAGGAGACTACGTGTGGGTGGGTACCTGCATGTCCACAGGAGACTATGTGTGGGTGGGTACCTGCATGTCTACAGGAGACTATGTGTGGGTGGGTACCTGCATGTCCACAGGAGACTACGTGTGGGTGGGTACCTGCATGTCCACAGGAGACTATGTGTGGGTGGGTACCTGCATGTCTACAGGAGACTATGTGTGGGTGGGTACCTGCATGTCCACAGGAGACTACGTGTGGGTGGGTACCTGCATGTCCACAGGAGACTATGTGTGGGTGGGTACCTGCATGTCCACCAGGAGACTATGTGTGGGTGGGTACCTGCATGTCCACCAGAGACTATGTGTGGGTGGGTACCTGCATGTCCACAGGAGACTACGTGTGGGTGGGTACCTGCATGTCCACCAGAGACTATGTGTGGGTGGGTACCTGCATGTCCACAGGAGACTATGTGTGGGTGGGTACCTGCATGTCCACAGGAGACTACGTGTGGGTGGGTACCTGCATGTCCACCAGAGGCTACGTGTGGGTGGGTACCTGCATGTCTACCAGAGACTACGTGTGGGTGAGTACCTGCATGTCTACCAGAGACTATGTGTGGGTGGGTACCTGCATGTCCACAGGAGACTATGTGTGGGTGGGTACCTGCATGTCCACAGGAGACTATGTGTGGGTGGGTACCTGCATGTCCACAGGAGACTACGTGTGGGTGGGTACCTGCATGTCCACCATAGACTACGTGTGGGTGGGTACCTGCATGTCCACCAGAGACTACGTGTGGGTGGGTACCTGCATGTCCACAGGAGACTACGTGTGGGTGGGTACCTGCATGTCTACAGGAGACTACGTGTGGGTGGGTACCTGCATGTCTACAGGAGACTACATGTGGGTGGGTACCTGCATGTCTACAGGAGACTATGTGTGGGTGGGTACCTGCATGTCCATAGGAGACTATGTGTGGGTGGGTACCTGCATGTCCACAGGAGACTACGTGTGGGTGGGTACCTGCATGTCCACAGGAGACTATGTGTGGGTGGGTACCTGCATGTCCACAGGAGACTACGTGTGGGTGGGTACCTGCATGTCCACAGGAGACTATGTGTGGGTGGGTACCTGCATGTCTACAGGAGACTATGTGTGGGTGGGTACCTGCATGTCCACAGGAGACTACGTGTGGGTGGGTACCTGCATGTCCACAGGAGACTATGTGTGGGTGGGTACCTGCATGTCTACAGGAGACTATGTGTGGGTGGGTACCTGCATGTCCACAGGAGACTACGTGTGGGTGGGTACCTGCATGTCCACAGGAGACTATGTGTGGGTGGGTACCTGCATGTCCACCAGAGACTATGTGTGGGTGGGTACCTGCATGTCCACCAGAGACTATGTGTGGGTGGGTACCTGCATGTCCACAGGAGACTACGTGTGGGTGGGTACCTGCATGTCCACCAGAGACTATGTGTGGGTGGGTACCTGCATGTCCACAGGAGACTATGTGTGGGTGGGTACCTGCATGTCCACAGGAGACTACGTGTGGGTGGGTACCTGCATGCCCACCAGAGGCTACGTGTGGGTGGGTACCTGCATGTCTACCAGAGACTACGTGTGGGTGGGTACCTGCATGTCTACCAGAGACTATGTGTGGGTGGGTACCTGCATGTCCACAGGAGACTACGTGTGGGTGGGTACCTGCATGTCCACCATAGACTATGTGTGGGTGGGTACCTGCATGTCTACAGGAGACTACGTGTGAGTGGGTACCTGCATGTCCACAGGAGACTACGTGTGGGTGGGTACCTGCATGTCCACAGGAGACTACGTGTGGGTGGGTACCTGCATGTCCACAGGAGACTATGTGTGGGTGGGTACCTGCATGTCTACAGGAGACTACGTGTGGGTGGGTACCTGCATGTCTACAGGAGACTACGTGTGGGTGGGTACCTGCATGTCTACAGGAGACTATGTGTGGGTGGGTACCTGCATGTCTACAGGAGGACTATGTGTGGGTGGGTACCTGCATGTCTACAGGAGACTATGTGTGGGTGGGTACCTGCATGTCCACAGGAGACTATGTGTGGGTGGGTACCTGCATGTCTACAGGAGACTATGTGTGGGTGGGTACCTGCATGTCTACAGGAGACTATGTGTGGGTGGGTACCTGCATGTCTACAGGAGACTATGTGTGGGTGGGTACCTGCATATCCACAGGAGACTACGTGTGGGTGGGTACCTGCATGTCTACAGCAGACTATGTGTGGGTGGGTACCTGCATGTCTACAGGAGACTATGTATGGGTGGGTACCTGCATGTCTACAGGAGACTACGTGTGGGTGGGTACCTGCATGTCTACAGGAGACTATGTGTGGGTGGGTACCTGCATGTCTACAGGAGACTATGTGTGGGTGGGTACCTGCATGTCTACAGGAGACTACGTGTGGGTGGGTACCTGCATGTCTACAGGAGACTATGTGTGGGTGGGTACCTGCATGTCTACAGGAGACTATGTGTGGGTGGGTACCAGCATGTCTACAGGAGACTATGTGTGGGTGGGTACCTGCATGTCCACAGGAGACTATGTGTGGGTGGGTACCTGCATGTCTACAGGAGGCTATGTGTGGGTGGGTACCTGCATGTCTACAGGAGACTATGTGTGGGTGGGTACCTGCATGTCTACAGGAGACTATGTGTGGGTGGGTACCTGCATGTCCACAGGAGACTACGTGTGGGTGGGTACCTGCATGTCTACAGGAGACTATGTGTGGGTGGGTACCTGCATGTCTACAGGAGACTATGTGTGGGTGGGTACCTGCATGTCTACAGGAGACTACGTGTGGGTGGGTACCTGCATGTCTACAGGAGACTATGTGTGGGTGGGTACCTGCATGTCTATAGGAGACTATGTGTGGGTGGGTACCTGCATGTCTACAGGAGACTATGTGTGGGTGGGTACCTGCATGTCCACAGGAGACTATGTGTGGGTGGGTACCTGCATGTCTACAGGAGGCTATGTGTGGGTGGGTACCTGCATGTCTACAGGAGACTATGTGTGGGTGGGTACCTGCATGTTCACAGGAGACTATGTGTGGGTGGGTACCTGCATGTCTACAGGAGACTATGTGTGGGTGGGTACCTGCATGTCCACAGGAGACTACGTGTGGGTGGGTACCTGCATGTCTACAGGAGACTAAGTGTGGGTGGGTACCTGCATGTCTACAGGAGACTACGTGTGGGTGGGTACCTGCATGTCTACAGGAGACTACGTGTGGGTGGGTACCTGCATGTCCACAGGAGACTACGTGTGGGTGGGTACCTGCATGTCTACAGGAGACTACGTGTGGGTGGGTACCTGCATGTCCACAGGAGACTACGTGTGGGTGGGTACCTGCATGTCTACAGGAGACTTTGTGTGGGTGGGTACCTGCATGTTCACAGGAGACTATGTGTGGGTGGGTACCTGCATGTCCACAGGAGACTACGTGTTGGTGGGTACCTGCATGTCTACAGGAGACTATGTGTGGGTGGGTACCTGCATGTCCACAGGAGACTACGTGTGGGTGGGTACCTGCATGTCTACAGGAGACTATGTGTGGGTGGGTACCTGCATGTCCACAGGAGACTACGTGTGGGTGGGTACCTGCATGTCTACAGGAGACTATGTGTGGGTGGGTACCTGCATGTCTACAGGAGACTACGTGTGGGTGGGTACCTGCATGTCTACAGGAGACTACGTGTGGGTGGGTACCTGCATGTCTACAGGAGACTACGTGTGGGTGGGTACCTGCATGTCTACAGGAGACTACGTGTGGGTGGGTACCTGCATGTCTACAGGAGACTACGTGTGGGTGGGTACCTGCATGTCTACAGGAGACTACGTGTGGGTGGGTACCTGCATGTCTACAGGAGACTACGTGTGGGTGGGTACCTGCATGTCTACAGGAGACTACGTGTGGGTGGGTACCTGCATGTCTACAGGAGACTACGTGTGGGTGGGTACCTGCATGTCCACAGGAGACTATGTGTGGGTGGGTACCTGCATGTCTACAGGAGACTACGTGTGGGTGGGTACCTGCATGTCTACAGGAGACTACGTGTGGGTGGGTACCTGCATGTCCACAGGAGACTATGTGTGGGTGGGTACCTGCATGTCTACAGGAGACTATGTGTGGGTGGGTACCTGCATGTCTACAGGAGACTACGTGTGGGTGGGTACCTGCATGTCTACAGGAGACTATGTGTGGGTGGGTACCTGCATGTCTACAGGAGACTACGTGTGGGTGGGTACCTGCATGTCTACAGGAGACTACGTGTGGGTGGGTACCTGCATGTCCACAGGAGACTATGTGTGGGTGGGTACCTGCATGTCTACAGGAGACTATGTGTGGGTGGGTACCTGCATGTCTATAGGAGACTACGTGTGGGTGGGTACCTGCATGTCCACAGGAGACTATGTGTGGGTGGGTACCTGCATGTCTACAGGAGACTATGTGTGGGTGGGTACCTGCATGTCTACAGGAGACTACGTGTGGGTGGGTACCTGCATGTCTACAGGAGACTATGTGTGGGTGGGTACCTGCATGTCTACAGGAGACTACGTGTGGGTGGGTACCTGCATGTCTACAGGAGACTACGTGTGGGTGGGTACCTGCATGTCCACAGGAGACTACGTGTGGGTGGGTACCTGCATGTCTACAGGAGACTACGTGTGGGTGGGTACCTGCATGTCCACAGGAGACTATGTGTGGGTGGGTACCTGCATGTCTACAGGAGACTATGTGTGGGTGGGTACCTGCATGTCTACAGGAGACTATGTGTGGGTGGGTACCTGCATGTCCACAGGAGACTATGTGTGGGTGGGTACCTGCATGTCTACAGGAGACTACGTGTGGGTGGGTACCTGCATGTCTACAGGAGACTACGTGTGGGTGGGTACCTGCATGTCCACAGGAGACTATGTGTGGGTGGGTACCTGCATGTCTACAGGAGACTACGTGTGGGTGGGTACCTGCATGTCCACAGGAGACTACGTGTGGGTGGGTACCTGCATGTCTACAGGAGACTATGTGTGGGTGGGTACCTGCATGTCTACAGGAGACTACGTGTGGGTGGGTACCTGCATGTCCACAGGAGACTATGTGTGGGTGGGTACCTGCATGTCTACAGGAGACTACGTGTGGGTGGGTACCTGCATGTCCACAGGAGACTACGTGTGGGTGGGTACCTGCATGTCCACCAGAGACTATGTGTGAGTGGGTACCTGCATGTCTACAGGAGACTATGTGTGGGTGGGTACCTGCATGTCCACCAGAGACTACGTGTGGGTGGGTACCTGCATGTCCACAGGAGACTATGTGTGGGTGGGTACCTGCATGTCCACAGGAGACTACGTGTGGGTGGGTACCTGCATGTCCACAGGAGACTACGTGTGGGTGGGTACCTGCATGTCTACAGGAGACTACGTGTGGGTGGGTACCTGCATGTCCACAGGAGACTACGTGTGGGTGGGTACCTGCATGTCTACAGGAGACTATGTGTGGGTGGGTACCTGCATGTCTACAGGAGACTACGTGTGGGTGGGTACCTGCATGTCCACAGGAGACTATGTGTGGGTGGGTACCTGCATGTCTACAGGAGACTACGTGTGGGTGGGTACCTGCATGTCCACAGGAGACTACGTGTGGGTGGGTACCTGCATGTCCACCAGAGACTATGTGTGAGTGGGTACCTGCATGTCTACAGGAGACTATGTGTGGGTGGGTACCTGCATGTCCACCAGAGACTACGTGTGGGTGGGTACCTGCATGTCCACAGGAGACTATGTGTGGGTGGGTACCTGCATGTCTACAGGAGACTATGTGTGGGTGGGTACCTGCATGTCTACAGGAGACTACGTGTGGGTGGGTACCTGCATGTCTACAGGAGACTACGTGTGGGTGGGTACCTGCATGTCTACAGGAGACTACGTGTGGGTGGGTACCTGCATGTCCAGGATGTCGGCCACGGCGTAGTGCTGGGCGCCGTCGCACGTCGGCAGCTCCGGTTCCGCGTAGTCCCCACAGTCGCGGCAGCCTGCAACACGCACCACGGGGGTCTCACTGCAGGGGTCTCACCACGGGGGTCTCACCGTGGGGGTCTCACCACGGGGGTCTCACCGTTGGGGTCTCACCACGGGGTCTCACCGTGGGGGTCTCACCACGGGGGTCTCACCACCGGGGTCTCGACACGGGGGTCGGAGGTTGGGTCACTTTTCTTTCCCGTATGAAGGCCGGCACGGCACACGAGGGGGTGGGTGGCCAGCACCACGCCCAGCGATGTTTACACTCCCACCCCAGTTACTCATTTGAGGCTGAGTCGACCTAGGGGAGGCCCAGGACCGGTTCAGGTAATCGTCACAGGTGTTGGTGGCCGTGGGCGGGAATCGAACTCGGGTCGCTGGGTTCGTAATGCAGCACTACACTACCGCTCTCCACCACCACCACGACCACCACAACCACCACGACCACCACAACCACCACTACCACCACCACAACCACTAGAACCACCACTACCACCAACCACGACCACCAACCACGACCACCAACCACGACCACCACGACCACCAACCACGACCACCAACCACTACCACCACGACCACTAACCACGACAACCACCACTACCACAACCACCAGGACCACCACTACCACCAACACCACCACGACCATCAGGACCACCACTACCACGACCACCAAGCACCACTACCACATCCACGACCACCAAGACCACCACTACCACCAACACGACCACCAGAGCCACCACTACCACCACCACCACCACCACCACCAACCACCACCAACGCACCGCCGCCCTCTGCGTGCTCCAGCTGGCGCTCCGTGTGCAGCAGCCGGCGCGTGGCCCGCGGGCCCGGCTCACGGTAGCCGGGCGGCAGCGTCTGCGGCAGGGCCGAGCCGAGGCGCTGCAGCGAGCGCCCGTTGAACATCACCGTGTCACACGGCACCGACAGGCGCACTGTCATGCCGTCATCCAGCATGGCGCGCGGGGCCTGGGGGGAGGGAGCAGGGGGGCGTGGAGAGGGGGGCGGGGGCCGATTGTCGCCGGCCGTTTTCGACGTCCGCTTGACCTCTGGTCCTCACGCGCAACGGCCGGCGACCGCGCGCATTACGATTATGCCGGCGCTGATTGTTGCTGGCCGTTCGCGTGACCTCTGGTGCCTCGTAAAAAAAAATAAAAGGGGGAGAAAAAACCCCCGTTGGCGGTGCTGATTGTTGCTGGCTGTTTTTGCCATTGGGTTCCCACCCCCCCCCACGCCCCACCCCCCCCCCCACCTTCTCGAGGAGCTTCCTCCAGTTGTGCCGCCAGAGGATGAGCGCGATGATGACGACGAGGAGGAGGATGATGGCGACGAGGCAGGCGACGAGCACGGGAGCGCTCTCGTCGGCCGTGTCCACGGGCCGCCCGGACAGCGTCGCCCCCGGCGCGCCCGGCACCCTCGTGCCTGAGTTCGCACCGGGGGGGTTGCAGCGTGCGGGCGCGTGACGTTTTGTGAGACCGCGTAGGTACAAGTATACAAACGTTGCGTCGTTAGGCCCGCCGCCGCCGCCCGGCACGGCACGGCCGACCGGTGAGTGTTGTGTGTCACGTGAGCAGGACGTTGCCAGCCCGTCGCGAGCACAGCACCGCCGGTTGTGCGCTGGGGAGCCAAGCCGCGACATTCACAATCTGAGCAGCTCGACGTTTCGCCCGTAACTACAGGCAGCCTCGTTGGGCGGACAGCGGCCAGATTTGTGTAGAGGCGTGGGCGTCGCGAGAGCCCGCGAGTCAAACTGGGCGCCCGGACAAAATCTCCACGCTCCGGGCGAGCAATGATCGTTGTTTGGTGTTCGATCTGTAATAATTGGCCGTCGTAACGATTGCAAAGTGCGAGGCAAGGGCGGTGGCCGGACCAGCGACGCGATGTCGCAGCGCGATCCTGTGGATGGGGGACGCGGGCTCTCTCCGTATGGATATAACCAAGCCTGCTTTGAAGGCCCATCTCATTGAAACCAACCTTCCCTTCCCACTCCCACTTTGGCCCTGGTTCTACTCTCGTCTCCTGCCTCTCGCGCGTTTCACGTTGGGGCCCGCGGACGGGATGCGCATCATGCATCGGAAACGTTATTCTTTGGTTCTTGCGGTAAAGTCACGAAGATAGAAGAATTACAGTAAAAAAATTCAAGTGAATAAAAGTACAAATGTATTCACTTTATTTTATTTTTATTATTTAAGTGACTAAAAAACTTTATTCAGTAAAATGTTTTTATTATTTAATAAAGTGAATAAAAGTAAAAAATGTATTCACTTTCTCTTGTATTATTTTTCTATCTACGTGCCTGTACCGAAAGAACCAAAAATAAAAAATCTGAATCGTCATTATCATTATGAGATCTTCCCCGCACAAAGTGGTCACCCGTTTTATCGACCCCTCCCCTCCACCGCCTTCCCCTGGAGCGAGCGTTGATGATGGGCCGAGCGAGCGTTGATGATGGGCCGAGCGAGCGTTGATGATGGGCCGAGCGAGCGTTGATGATGGGCCGAGCGAGCGTTGATGATGGGCCGAGCGAGCGTTGATGATGGGCCGAGCGAGCGTTGATGATGGGCCGAGCGAGCGTTGATGATGGGCCGAGCGAGCGTTGATGATGGGCCGAGCGAGCATTGATGATGGGCCGAGCGAGCGTTGATGATGGGCCGAGCGAGCGTTGATGATGGGCCGAGCGAGCGTTGATGATGGGCCGAGCGAGCGTTGATGATGGGCCGAGCGAACGTTGATGATGGGCCAAGCGAGCGTTGATGATGGGCCGAGCGAGCGTTGATGATGGGCCGAGCGAACGTTGATGATGGGCCAAGCGAGCGTTGATGATGGGCCGAGCGAACGTTGATGATGGGCCAAGCGAGCGTTGATGATGGGCCGAGCGAGCGTTGATGATGGGCCGAGCGAGCGTTGATGATGGGCCGAGCGAACGTTGATGATGGGCCGAGCGAGCGTTGATGATGGGCCGAGCGAGCGTTGATGATGGGCCGAGCGAGCGTTGATGATGGGCCGAGCGAGCGTTGATGATGGGCCGAGCGAGCGTTGATGATGGGCCGAGCGAGCGTTGATGATGGGCCAAGCGAGCGTTGATGATGGGCCGAGCGAACGTTGATGATGGGCCAAGCGAGCGTTGATGATGGGCCGAGCGAGCGTTGATGATGGGCCGAGCGAGCGTTGATGATGGGCCGAGCGAACGTTGATGATGGGCCGAGCGAGCGTTGATGATGGGCCGAGCGAGCGTTGATGATGGGCCGAGCGAGCGTTGATGATGGGCCGAGCGAGCGTTGATGATGGGCCGAGCGAGCGTTGATGATGGGCCGAGCGAGCGTTGATGATGGGCCGAGCGAACCTCCTCCTCCACGCTCACCGTGCGGACGGCTCGTGGCCTCCGGCCCTCGCGTGCTAGGGGGCCGCCGTGAGGGCGGGAGGCCCCCCCCTGGCGGGGCGGGCGGTGGGGGCGGTGGGGTGCTGCGGGCCCCCCCCCGTGGGGGAGTGGGGGGGGGCGGGGCCCGTGACACGGGCTCCTGGCTCCGGTCTGCGGAGACGGAGAGGGGAAGGGAGGGGCCGGTGGGGGGGACCGGAGCGTGAGGTCAGAGCCGGTCACGGACACGAGGTGGCGCAGCGTGACCCCTGCAGCAATCATCGCCCCACCCCCTCCCCCTCCTGGTACTGGCAGAGTAGTGCACAGGAACAGCTACCGCTGGGGGTGCCCCTAGGCCAGACGACTCAGCAGCAGCAATCATTGTCCGCCCTACTACTGGCAGAATAATGCCCCCCAGGGTCACCCGCTCACTCGCTCACTCACCCACTCACAAGCCTACCCACTCATCCACCCACTCACTAGCTCATCCACTCACTCACTCGCTCACTCACCCACTCACAAGCTTACCCACTCATCCACTCACTCACTAGCTCATCCACTCACTCACTCACCCACCCACTCACAAGCTCACCTACTCATCCACTCGCTCACCCACTCACTAGCTCATCCACTCACTCACTAGCTCATTCACTCAGCCACTCACAAGCTCACTCATTCACTCACCCAGCCACTCGCTCGGTCACCCGCTGACTCACCCACTGAACCACTCGCTCAACCCTCCCACTCACTCACTTGACCCACCCACTCGCTCGACCCACCAACTCGACCCACCCACCAGCTCGCTCAACCCACCAACTCGCTCGACCCACCAGCTCGCTCGACCCACCAGCTCGCTCGACCCACCAACTCGCTCGACCCACCAGCTCGCTCAACCCACCAGCTCGCTCAACCCACCAGCTCGCTCGACCCACTAACCCGCTCGACCCACCCGCTCGCTCGACCCACCAACTCGCTCGACCCACCCACCCACTCGACCCACCAACTCGCTCGACCCACCCACTCGCTCGACCCACCAACTCGCTCGACCCACCCACTCGCTCGACCCACCAACCCGCTCGACCCACCAACTCGCTCGACCCACCAACTCGCTCGACCCACCAACTCGCTCGACCCACCCACTCGACCCACCAACTCGCTCGACCCACCAACTCGCTCGACCCACCCACTCGACCCACCAACTCGCTCGACCCACCCACTCGCTCGACCCACCAACTCGCTCGACCCACCCACTCGACCCACCAGCTCGCTCGACCCACCAACTCGCTCGACCCACCTACTCGCTCGACCCACCCACTCGCTCGACCCACCCACTCGCTCGACCCACCAACTCGCTCGACCTACCAACTCGCTCGACCCACCAACTCGCTCGACCCACCAACTCGCTCGACCCACCCACTCGCTCGACCCACCAGCTCGCTCGACCCACCAGCTCGCTCGACCCACCAGCTCGCTCGACCCACCAACTCGCTCGACCCACCAACTCGCTCGACCTACCAACTCGCTCGACCCACCAACTCGCTCGACCCACCAACTCGCTCGACCCACCCACTCGCTCGACCCACCAGCTCGCTCGACCCACCAGCTCGCTCGACCCACCAACTCGCTCGACCCACCAACTCGCTCGACCCACCTACTCGCTCGACCCACCCACTCGCTCGACCCACCCACTCGCTCGACCCACCAGCTCGCTCGACCCACCAGCTCGCTCGACCCACCAACTCGCTCGACCCACCCACTCGCTCGACCCACCAACTCGCTCGACCCACCAACTCGCTCGACCCACCCACTCGCTCGACCCACCAGCTCGCTCGACCCACCCACTCTCCCTCGCACGCGCGCCAACTCCCATCCTCCCCGTCGGCACCCACCCGAGTGGAACGAAATCTCGCTGATGAGGAGCCACGCGGCGCCCAGGTAAAAGTGGCACTTGATGGCGATGGCGTTGCGCTGGCGAAGCGGAACGGTGATGAAGCGTGCGCGCGGGTCGGCCGTGTCCGGCTCCACCACCAGCCCCACGCCCACCTCCTCCTCCTCCTCCTCACCGCCACCGCCGCCGCCACCCTCCCACTCGTCACTGGCGGAGCGGCGGAAGAAGCAGCGAGCCTCGCGGAACGTCTGCACGCCGCTCTGGAACATGTTGTTGCAGTGGACCTGTCCGTGTCACGTGGGGGGAGACGTGGTGGGAGGACGGGGGGGGGGGGAGAGATGAGAGGGGGTGACGTGGTGGGAGGGGGGGGTGGTGGGAGGAGGGGGGGAGACACGGGGGGGGGGGGGGGAGACGAGACACTTGGGATACACGGGGGGGGGGGGGGGGCGGTGGTGAGGGAGGATGGGGGAGGGCCGGTGGGGGTTAAGGAGGATGTGGGGTAGGACACGGGGGGGTGGGACACGGTGGGAGTGATGGAGGGGGGGTGGGACACGGTGGGGGTGATGGAGGGGAGTGGGACACGGTGGGGGTGATGGAGGGGGGTGGGACACGGTGGGGGTGATGGAGGGGGGTGGGACACGGGGGTGGGGGTGATGGAGGGGGGTGGGACACGGGGGTGGGGGTGATGGAGGGGGGTGGGACACGGGGGTGGGGGTGATGGAGGGGGGTGGGACACGGGGGTGGGGGTGATGGAGGGGGGTGGGGTTGTGGCACCTTCATGGCTGAGAAGTTTCGGGGCTCGTCGAACTCGAAGTGCATGAGCAGGTAGGGCAGGCTGAGGCTGACGTTGCTCCAGCCGACGTAGTCGTAGCCCGGCCACACGCGGTGCTCGGGGCTCAGCGCAAAATCGTCGAGGCCCCAGACGCCGTCGGTCAGCTGGCCGAGACCGCCGTACATCTGCCTGGGGGGGACACGGAGAGAGAGACACGTGGTGTGTGTGAGTGTCCACCACTGTGGAGTGAGTGTCCACCACTGTGGTGTGTGTGAGTGTCCACCACTGTGGAGAGTGAGTGTCCACCACTGTGGTGTGTGTGAGTGTCCACCACTGTGGTGTGTGTGAGTGTCCACCACTGTGGAGAGTGTGAGTGTCCACCACTTTGTCCACCACTGTGGTGTGAGTGTCCACCACTGTGGTGTGTGTGAGTGTCCACCACTGTGTCCACCACTGTGGTGTGAGTGAGTGTCCTCCACTGTGTCCACCACTGTGGTGTGAGTGAGTGTCCTCCACTGTGTCCACCACTGTGGTGTGAGTGTCCACCACTGTGGTGTGAGTGTCCACCACTGTGGAGTGAGTGTCCACCACTGTGGTGTGAGTGTCCACCACTGTGTCCACCACTGTGGAATGAGTGAGTGTCCACCACTGTGGTGTGAGTGAGTGTCCACCACTGTGGAGTGAGTGAGTGTCCACCACTGTGGTGTGAGTGAGTGTCCACCACTGTGGAGTGAGTGAGTGTCCACCACTGTGGAGTGAGTGTCCACCACTGTGGTGTGTGTGAGTGTCCACCACTGTGGTGTGTGTGAGTGTCCACCACTGTGGAGTGAGTGAGTGTCCACCACTGTGGTGTGAGTGAGTGTCCACCACTGTGGTGTGAGTGAGTGTCCACCACTGTGGTGTGTGTGAGTGTCCACCACTGTGGTGTGTGTGAGTGTCCACCACTGTGGAGTGAGTGAGTGTCCACCACTGTGGTGTTTGTGAGTGTCCACCACTGTGGTGTGTGTGAGTGTCCACCACTGTGGAGTGAGTGAGTGTTCACCACTGTGGTGTGTGTGTGTCCACCACTGTGGAGTGAGTGTCCACCACTGTGGTGTGAGTGTCCACCACTGTGGAGTGAGTGTCCACCACTGTGGAGTGAGTGTCCACCACTGTGGTGTGAGTGTCCACCACTGTGGAGTGAGTGAGTGTCCACCACTGTGGAGTGAGTGTCCACCACTGTGGTGTGAGTGTCCACCACTGTGGAGTGAGTGAGTGTCCACCACTGTGGAGTGAGTGTCCACCACTGTGGAGTGAGTGTCCACCACTGTGGAGTGAGTGTCCACCACTGTGGAGTGAGTGTCCACCACTGTGGTGTGTGTGAGTATCCACCACTGTGGTGTGAGTGTCCACCACTGTGGAGTGAGTGTCCACCACTGTGGTGTGTGTGAGTGTCCACCACTGTGGTGTGTGTGAGTGTCCACCACTGTGGTGTGTGTGAGTGTCCACCACTGTGGAGTGAGTGTCCACCACTGTGGAGTGAGTGTCCACCACTGTGGAGTGAGTGTCCACCACTGTGGAGTGAGTGTCCACCACTGTGGAGTGAGTGTCCACCACTGTGGAGTGAGTGTCCACCACTGTGGAGTGAGTGTCCACCACTGTGGTGTGTGTGAGTATCCACCACTGTGGTGTGAGTGTCCACCACTGTGGAGTGAGTGTCCACCACTGTGGTGTGTGTGAGTGTCCACCACTGTGGTGTGTGTGAGTGTCCACCACTGTGGTGTGAGTGTCCACCACTGTGGAGTGAGTGTCCACCACTGTGGAGTGAGTGTCCACCACTGTGGAGTGAGTGTCCACCACTGTGGAGTGAGTGAGTGTCCACCACTGTGGAGTGAGTGTCCACCACTGTGGTGTGAGTGTCCACCACTGTGGAGTGAGTGTCCACCACTGTGGAGTGAGTGTCCACCACTGTGGAGTGAGTGTCCACCACTGTGGTGTGAGTGTCCACCACTGTGGAGTGAGTGTCCACCACTGTGGAGTGAGTGTCCACCACTGTGGAGTGAGTGTCCACCACTGTGGAGTGAGTGTCCACCACTGTGGAGTGAGTGTCCACCACTGTGGAGTGAGTGTCCACCACTGTGGAGTGAGTGTCCACCACTGTGGAGTGAGTGTCCACCACTGTGGTGTGAGTGTCCACCACTGTGGAGTGAGTGTCCACCACTGTGGAGTGAGTGTCCACCACTGTGGAGTGAGTGTCCACCACTGTGGAGTGAGTGTCCACCACTGTGGAGTGAGTGTCCACCACTGTGGAGTGAGTGTCCACCACTGTGGTGTGAGTGTCCACCACTGTGGAGTGAGTGAGTGTCCACCACTGTGGTGTGAGTGTCCACCACTGTGGTGTGAGTGTCCACCACTGTGGAGTGAGTGTCCACCACTGTGGAGTGAGTGTCCACCACTGTGGAGTGAGTGTCCACCACTGTGGAGTGAGTGTCCACCACTGTGGAGTGAGTGTCCACCACTGTGGTGTGAGTGTCCACCACGGGTAGAGGCCTCACCGGGAGGCGATGAAACCGTCGTAAGTGGAGTCGTTGAGGTTGGCGGGCCCCAGGGAGGGCAGGAGGAGCGTCTCGCCCTCGGGGGCCGAATAGGAGACGAGTCCGTCTGGGTGACACGCGGGGTGACACACGGGGTGACACACGGGGTGACACACGGGGTGACACGCGGGGTGACACACGGGGTGACACACGGGGTGACACACGGGGTGACACACGGGGTGACACACGGGGTGACACACGTTGGTGACACACGTAGGTGACATACGGGGTGACACACAGGGTGACACACGGGGTGACACGCGGGGTGACATGTTGGTGACACACGGGGTGACACACGGAGTGACACACGGGGTGACGCACGCGGGGAGCCGGGGGAGGACGGGCCTCGTGGTGGGGGGGGGGGGATAAGTTAGTGGAGGGGGGGGGTGTTGGCTGGGGGGTATTAGAGTGGGGGGGTGTTGGCTGGGGTGTTGGCTGGGGGGTGTTAGAGTGGGGGGGGTGTTGGCTGGGGGGGTATTAGAGTGGGGGGGTGTTGGCTGGGGGGTGTTGGCTGGGGTGTTGGCTGGGGGGTGTTAGAGTGGGGGGGGTGTTGGCTGGGGGGTATTAGAGTTGGGGGGTGTTGGCTGGAGGGTGTTGGCTGGGGTGTTGGCAGGGGGGTGTTGGCTGGGGGGTATTAGAGTGGGGGGGTGTTGGCTGGGGGGTATTAGAGTGGGGGGGGTGTTGGCTGGGGTGTTGGCTGGGGGGTGTTAGAGTGGGGGGGGTGTTGGCTGGGGTGTTGGCTGGGGGTATTAGAGTGGGGGGGTGTTGGCTGGGGTGTTGGCTGGGGGGTGTTAGAGTGGGGGGGGTGTTGGCTGGGGGGTGTTAGAGTGGGGGGGTGTTGGCTGGGGGGTGGTAGAGTGGGGGGGGTGTTGGCTGGGGTGTTGGCTGGGGGGTGTTAGAGTGGGGGGGGTGTTGGCTGGGGTGTTGGCTGGGGGGTATTAGAGTGGGGGGGTGTTGGCTGGGGGGTGTTAGAGTGGGGGGGGTGTTGGCTGGGGTGTTGGCTGGGGGGTGTTAGAGTGGGGGGGGTGTTGGCTGGGGGGTGTTAGAGTGGGGGGGTGTTGGCTGGGGGGTGGTAGAGTGGGGGGGGGTGTTGGCTGGGGTGTTGGCTGGGGGGTGTTAGAGTGGGGGGGGTGTTGGCTGGGGTGTTGGCTGGGGGGTATTAGAGTGGGGGGGTGTTGGCTGGGGGGTGTTAGAGTGGGGGGGGTGTTGGCTGGGGGGGTATTAGAGTTGGGGGGTGTTGGCTGGGGGGTGTTGGCTGGGGTGTTGGCTGGGGGGTGTTGGCTGGGGGGTATTAGAGTGGGGGGGTGTTGGCTGGGGTGTTGGCTGGGGGTATTAGAGTGGGGGGGGTGTTGGCTGGGGTGTTGGCTGGGGGGTATTAGAGTGGGGGGGTGTTGGCTGGGGTGTTGGCTGGGGGGTGTTAGAGTGGGGGGGGTGTTGGCTGGGGGGTGTTAGAGTGGGGGGGTGTTGGCTGGGGGGTGTTAGAGTGGGGGGGGTGTTGGCTGGGGTGTTGGCTGGGGGGTGTTAGAGTGGGGGGGGGTGTTGGCTGGGGTGTTGGCTGGGGGGTATTAGAGTGGGGGGGTGTTGGCTGGGGTGTTGGCTGGGGGGGGTTAGAGTGGGGGGGGTGTTGGCTGGGGGGGTATTAGAGTTGGGGGGTGTTGGCTGGGGGGTGTTGGCTGGGGGGTATTAGAGTGGGGGGGTGTTGGCTGGGGGGTATTAGAGTGGGGGGGTGTTGGCTGGGGGGTGTTAGAGTGGGGGGGGTGTTGGCTGGGGTGTTGGCTGGGGGGTGTTAGAGTGGGGGGGGTGTTGGCTGGGGTGTTGGCTGGGGGGTATTAGAGTGGGGGGGTGTTGGCTGGGGGGTATTAGAGTGGGGGGGTGTTGGCTGGGGGGTATTAGAGTGGGGGGGGTGTTGGCTGGGGTGTTGGCTGGGGGGTGTTAGAGTGGGGGGGTGTTGGCTGGGGGGTGTTAGAGTGGGGGGGTGTTGGCTGGGGTGTTGGCTGGGGGGGGGTAGAGGGGGGGGGGTGTTGGCTGGGGGGGTATTAGAGTTGGGGGGTGTTGGCTGGGGGGTGTTGGCTGGGGTGTTGGCTGGGGTGTTGGCTGGGGTGTTGGCTGGGGGGTGTTAGAGTGGGGGGGGTGTTGGCTGGGGGGGTATTAGAGTGGGGGGGTGTTGGCTGGGGTGTTGGCTGGGGTGTTGGCTGGGGGGTGTTAGAGTGGGGGGGGTGTTGGCTGGGGGGGTATTAGAGTTGGGGGGTGTTGGCTGGGGGGTGTTGGCTGGGGTGTTGGCTGGGGGGTGTTAGAGTGGGGGGGGTGTTGGCTGGGGGGTATTAGAGTTGGGGGGTGTTGGCTGGAGGGTGTTGGCTGGGGGGTATTAGAGTGGGGGGGTGTTGGCTGGGGGGTGTTGGCTGGGGGGTATTCGAGTGGGGGGGGTGTTGGCTGGGGTGTTGGCTGGGGGGTGTTAGAGTGGGGGGGTGTTGGCTGGGGGGTATTAGAGTGGGGGGGGTGTTGGCTGGGGTGTTGGCTGGGGGGTGTTAGAGTGGGGGGGGTGTTGGCTGGGGTGTTGGCTGGGGGGTATTAGAGTTGGGGGGTGTTGGCTGGGGGGTGTTAGAGTGGGGGGGTGTTGGCTGGGGTGTTGGCTGGGGGGTGTTAGAGTGGGGGGGGTGTTGGCTGGGGGGGTATTAGAGTTGGGGGGTGTTGGCTGGGGGGTGTTGGCTGGGGTGTTGGCTGGGGGGTGGTAGAGTGGGGGGGTGTTGGCTGGGGGGTATTAGAGTGGGGGGGTGTTGGCTGGGGTGTTGGCTGGGGGGTGTTAGAGTGGGGGGGTGTTGGCTGGGGGGGTATTAGAGTTGGGGGGTGTTGGCTGGGGGGTGTTGGCTGGGGTGTTGGCTGGGGGGTGTTAGAGTGGGGGGGTGTTGGCTGGGGGGTATTAGAGTGGGGGGGTGTTGGCTGGGGTGTTGGCTGGGGGGTGTTAGAGTGGGGGGGGTGTTGGCTGGGGGGGTATTAGAGTGGGGGGGTGTTGGCTGGGGTGTTGGCTGGGGGGTGTTAGAGTGGGGGGGTGTTGGCTGGGGGGTGTTAGGGTGGTGGGGGTGTTGGCTGGGGGGTATTAGAGTGGGGAGGTGTTGGCTGGGGTGTTGGCTGGGGGGTGTTGGCTGGGGTGTTGGCTGGGGGGTGTTAGGGTGGTGGGGGTGTTGGCTGGGGGGGTATTAGAGTGGGGGGGTGTTGGCTGGGGTGTTGGCTGGGGGGTATTAGAGTGGGGGGGTGTTGGCTGGGGGTGTTAGGGTGGTGGGGGCCCCACCAGCCCAGGGGCAGCCATAGAGCTCGACGCGCATGCAGACGCTCATGGCGCGGTCGGTGACGGCGACGAAGCGCACGAAGCGAGCGACGAGCGCGGGCCCCAGGTCCTTGAGCACCACGTCCTGTGTGTTCACGTTGCCCTGGATCACCTGTGGGTACAGGTAAACACACATGTAAACACACAGGTAAACACACCACGTCCTGTGTGTTCACGTTGCCCTGGATCACCTGTGGGTACAGGTAGACACACAGGTAAACACAGGTAGACACACAGGTAAACACACCACGTCCTGTGTGTTCACGTTGCCCTGGATCACCTGTGGGCACAGGTAGACACACAGGTAGACACACAGGTAAACACACAGGTAGACACAGGTAAACACACAGGTAGACACAGGTAAACACACCACGTCCTGTGTGTTCACGTTGCCCTGGATCACCTGTGGACACAGGTAAACACACAGGTAAACACACAGGTAAACACAGGTAAACACACCACGTCCTGTGTGTTCACGTTACCCTGGATCACCTGTGGGTACAGGTAGACACACAGGTAAACACACAGGTAAACACACAGGTAAACACCCCACATCCTGTGTGTTCACGTTACCCTGGATCACCTGTGGGCACAGGTAGACACACAGGTAAACACCCCACGTCCTGTGTGTTCACGTTGCCCTGGATCACCTGTGGGCACAGGTAGACACACAGGTAGACACACAGGTAAACACACCACGTCCTGTGTGTTCACGTTACCCTGGATCACCTGTGGGCACAGGTAGACACACAGGTAAACACCCCACGTCCTGTGTGTTCACGTTGCCCTGGATCACCTGTGGGCACAGGTAAACACACAGGTAAACACACAGGTAAACACCCCACGTCCTGTGTGTTCACGTTGCCCTGGATCACCTGTGGGCACAGGTAGACACACAGGTAGACACACAGGTAAACACACCACGTCCTGTGTGTTCACGTTGCCCTGGATCACCTGTGGGCACAGGTAGACACACAGGTAGACACACAGGTAAACACACCACGTCCTGTGTGTTCACGTTACCCTGGATCACCTGTGGGCACAGGTAGACACACAGGTAAACACCCCACGTCCTGTGTGTTCACGTTACCCTGGATCACCTGTGGGCACAGGTAGACACACAGGTAAACACCCCACGTCCTGTGTGTTCACGTTGCCCTGGATCACCTGTGGGCACAGGTAAACACAGGTAGACACACAGGTAAACACACAGGTAAACACACCACGTCCTGTGTGTTCACGTTACCCTGGATCACCTGTGGGCACAGGTAGACACACAGGTAAACACACAGGTAAACACACAGGTAAACACAGGGCACACACAGGTAAACACACCACGTCCTGTGTGTTCACGTTGCCCTGGATCTCCTGCGGGCACAGGGCACGCACAGGTAAACACCCCACCTCACCCAAACCAACCTGGAGCGTGTGTTGAACTTCTTTCGCACCACCGCGCTAATCAGAAGTGCAGTGTTGAGTCTATGGGCAGTGTTGAGTCTATGGGCAGTTTTGAGTCTATGCGCAGTGTTGAGTCTGTGGGCAGTGTTGAGTCTATGGGCAGTGTTGAGTCTATGGGCAGTGTTGAGTCTATGGGCAGTGTTGAGTCTATGGGCAGCGGCTTTGGGATCCTCCCTTGCGGCTGTTGCTAAGGGGGCTCCTCCGTTGCTAAGGGGGCTCCTCCATTGCTAAGGGGGCTCCTCCATCGCTAAGGGTCCGCTCGCCTGGTTGCCGCGGCGGTCCCTCCACGGCAGCCATCGGTGCGCGTCGCGGCTGTACTCGAGGCGGTAGGCCCTCGCGAACTCGTTGCCGAGGCCGTTGCCATGGCGACCCTGCGTGCCGACGAGCGTGACGACGTGGAGGCGCCGCAGGTCCACCTGGAGGAACTGGGAGTGCTGCGGGCTGACGGGGCCGTCAGCGCACCACGCTCCGTCGCCGCCTTCCAGGTTCAGCCTGGCACGTGGGGGGACAGCGGGGCCACTACACTACCACTACAACGACAAACACCACTCCAACCAGCACTACAACGACAAACACTGCAACTACAACAACAACAACAAACACCACTCCAACCACCACTACAACGACAAACACTGCAACTACAACAACAACAACAAACACCACTCCAACCACCACTACAACGACAAACACTGCAACTACAACAACAACAACAAACACCGCTACCACTACAACAATAACAACCACTCCAACCACCACTGCAACTACAACGACAAACACTGCAACTACAACGACAACAAACACCGCTACCACTACAACAATAACCACTCCAGCCACCACTGCAACTACAAACACTGCAACCACCACCGCTACAACAATAACAACCACTCCAACAACCACCACTCCAACCACAACTGCAACTACAACGACTACAACAACCACCGCTACTACAACCACTACAACAACCACTGCAACAACCACCGCTACAACAACCACTACAGCAACAACCCCTACAACAACCACTACAAAAACAACCACTACAACCACCACTACCACAACAACTACAGCAACAACCACTATAACCACCACTACTGCCTCACCACCACTACTACTGCCCTGTGAGTGAGTGAATGAGTGAGTGAGCTGCCCTGTGAATGAGTGAGTGAGCTGCCCTGTGAGTGAGTGAATGAGTGAGCTAGTGAGTGAGTGAGCTGCCCTGTGAGTGAATGAGTGAATGAGCTGCCCCTGTAAGTGAGTGAGTGAATGAGTGAGCTGCCCTGTGAATGAGTGAGTGAGCTGCCCCTGTAAGTGAGTTAATGAGTGAGCTAGTGAGTGAGTGAATGAGCTGCCCTTGTAAGTGAGTGAGTGAATGAGTGAGCTGCCCTGTGAATGAGTGAGTGAGCTGCCCTGTGAGTGAGTGAATGAGTGAGTGAGCTGCCCCTGTAAGTGAGTGGCGAGTGAGTGAGTGAGCTGCCCCTCTGAGTGAGTGAGTGAGCTTCCCCGTGAGTGAGTGAGTGAATGAGTAAGTGAGCTACCCTATGAGTGACTGAGCTGCCCCTGTAAGTGAGTGAATGAGTGAGCTGCCCTGTGAGTGGCGAGTGAGTGAGTGAGCTGCCCCTGTGAGTGAGCTGCCCTTGTAACTGAGTGGCGAGTGAGTGAATGAGTGAGTGAGTGAGCTGCCTCGTGAGTAAGTGAGCTACCCTATGAATGAATGAGCTGCCCCTGTAAGTGAGTGAGTGAATGAGTGAGCTGCCCTGTGAGTGAATGAGTGAGCGAGCTGCCCCTGTAAGTGAGTGAATGAGTGAGTGAATGAGTGAGCTGCCCTGTGAGTGAATGAGTGAGTAAGCTGCCCCTGTAAGTGAGTGAATGAATGAGTGAGCTGCCCTGTGAGTGAGTGAGTAAGTGAGCTACGCTGTGAGTGAGTGAATGAGCTGCCCCTGTAAGTGAGTGAGTGAATGAGTGAGCTGCCCTGTGAGTGAATGAGTGAGTGAGCTGCCCCTGTAAGTGAGTGAATGAGTGAGCTGCCCCTGTGAGTGAGCTGCCCCTGTAAGTGAGTGAGTGAATGAGTGAGCTGCCCTGTGAGTGAATGAGTGAGTGAGCTGCCCCTGTAAGTGAGTGAATGAATGAGTGAGCTGCCCTGTGAGTGAGTAAGTGAGCTACGCTGTGAGTGAGTGAATGAGCTGCCCCTGTAAGTGAGTGAGTGAATGAGTGAGCTGCCCTGTGAGTGAGTGAATGAGTGAGCTGCCCTGTGAGTGAATGAGTGAGTGAGCTGCCCCTGTAAGTGAGTGAATGAATGAGTGAGCTGCCCCTGTGAGTGAGTGAGCTGCCCTGTGAATGAGCTGCCCCTGTAAGTGAGTGAATGAGTGAGTGAATGAGTGAGCTGCCCTGTGAATGAGTGAGTGAGCTCCCCCTGTGAGTGAGCTGCCCCTGTAAGTGAGTGGCGAATGAGTGAGTGAGTGAGCTGCCCCTGTGAATGAGTGAGTGAGCTCCCCCTGTGAGTGAGCTGCCCTTGTAAGTGAGTGGCGATTGAATGAGTGAGTGAATGAGTGAGTGAGCTGCCCCTGTAAGTGAGTGGCGAGTGAGTGAATGAGTGAGTGAGCTGCCCCTGTGAGTGAGTGGCGAGTGAGTGAATGAGTGAGTGAGTGAGCTGCCCCTGTAAGTGAGTGGCGAGTGAGTGAATGAGTGAGTGAGTGAGCTGCCCCTGTGAGTGAGTGGCGAGTGTTGAGCTGCTCACCTGGCGAACCGCGCCCCGGTCGATTCGTACCACTCGCTCGAGGCAGAGATGTCCTCATCACGGATGCTGCCATCCTGCATCCCCAGGGCATAGCGACAGAGCCCTGCACACACACACACACACCCCACACACAAAGACAAAGGTCCCCCGTTTAGCCTCGACACACTGTTGGGACAAGTGCTGTGAGCGAGGAGCAGGAGGAGCCGTACCCCTGGCACGAGGTGGTACTCGGACGGGTGTGTGGACTAATCCCCATCTGTTCCACACTCACTTCCACCCGTGGGTGTCGAGGAGGTGCCATGCCCGAACTCTGCCAGGAGAAGGCGGTGCTCAGCAAAGCGTGGAAACTCGCGCAGCCTCGCGACCACCACTGCCTGTCTCTGTGTGGTGGTGGTGGTGGTAGCGGTGGTGGTGGGGGTGATGTTGGTAGCGGTGGTGATGGTAGTTGTGGTGGTGGTGATGGTGGTAGCGGTGGTGGTGGGGGTGATGGTGGTAGTTGTGGTGGTGGTGGTGGTGATGGTGGTAGTTGTGGTGGTGGAGGTAACGGTGGTGGTGGAGGTGATGGTGGTGGTGGTAGTTGTGGTGATGGTGGTGGTTGTGGGGGTGATGGTGGTGGTGGTGGGGGTGATGGTGGTAGTTGTGGTGGTGGTAGTGGTGGTGGTGGTGATGGTGGTAGTTGTGGTGGTGGAGGTAACGGTGGTGGTGGAGGTGATGGTGGTGGTAGTTGTGGTGATGGTGGTGGTGGTTGTGGGGGTGATGGTGGTGGTGGTGCCGGGTAAATGGCGAGACGCAGGGACCCCCAGCCCCCCCGAGATTCCCACGCGTGTCGTGATGATCTCTAGCGGGGCCGTGATGATCACTAGCGGGGCCGTTATGATCACTCACAGGGCTGTGATGATCACTAGCGGGGCCGTGATGATCGCTAGCGGGGCCGTGATGATCACTAGCGGGGCCGTGATGATCGCTAGCGGGGCCGTGATGATCGCTAGCAGGGCCGTGATGATCACTAGCGTGCCGTGATGATCACTAGCGGGGCCGTGATGATCACTAGCGTGCCGTGATGATCACTAGCGGGGCAGTGATGATCACTAGAGGGGCCGTGATGATCACTCACGGGGCAGTGATGATCTCTAGCGGGGCCGTGATGATCACTAGCGGGGCCGTGATGATCACTAGCGTGCCGTGATGATCACTCACGGGCAGTGATGATCACTAGAGGGGCCGTGATGATCACTCACGGGGCAGTGATGATCTCTAGCGGGGCCGTGATGATCACTAGCGTGTCGTGATGATCACTAGCGGGGCTGTGATGATCACTCACGGGGCAGTGATGATCACTAGCGGGGCAGTGATGATCACTAGTGGGGCCGTGATGATCACTAGCGGGGCAGTGATGATCACTCACGGGGCAGTGATGATCACTAGCGGGGCCGTGATGATCACTAGCGGGGCCGTGATGATCACTAGAGGGGCCGTGATGATCACTAGCGTGCCGTGATGATCACTAGCGGGGCAGTGATGATCACTAGCGGGGCCGTGATGATCTCTAGCGTGCCGTGATGATCTCTAGCGGGGCCGTGATGATCACTAGCGGGGCCGTGATGATCGCTAGTGGGGCCGTGATGATCACTAGCGGGGCCGTGATGATCACTAGCGGGGCCGTGATGATCACTAGCGGGGCCGTGATGATCACTAGCGGGGCCGTGATGATCACTAGCGGGGCCGTGGCGGTGCTGCTGAGCACTCAGACAAAGTCGACAGAGAGAAGAGAGAGGGGAGAGAGAGAGGGGGCGCCAACTCGCGCAGCAGCGCCCCACTCACTCGTGACATCGCCCTGCCGGGCCCACACCGGCACGGTGCGTCTGTGTGTGTGTGTGTCTGTGTGTGTGTGTCTGTGTGTGTCTGTGTGTGTGTGTCTGTGTGTGTCTGTGTGTGTATCTGTGTGTGTGTGTGTCTGTGTGTAAATTCAGAACTTCTTTCGCACTATCCTCAGGTCAGCCTCCGGGTCAGCCTCACCGATGTCCACCTGGGCGACCAGCGTGGACGGGAGGAGCAGCAGCAGCAGCAGCACGGCCACGTGCAGCGGGGTACACATGTGGTGGCTCCTGGCGTCTCGACCTGCACACAAAGACAAAGGGTCCCCCCGACCCGTATAGCCTTAGCAGACTGTTGGGGCAAGTGCTATTAGCGAGCGCCGGGGCGGGTTGGCCGGCGACGGCGCCTGGACCGCCTTTGTCTCCCCTCGTGGCGACGCTTGCCACACAACGCGGGACCGGTTCAGATATCGTCGCCGGTGTTGGGTCGTCGGCGCTAACCGCAGCGCCACCGCTCCCCCACTCGCCCCACATTACGCACGGGGACACTCCGTCGGTGACAAGTTACACGAGCGGCGCCCCCCCCCCCCCCCATTGTCGAGCTGACGTCTAAACGCGCTTCACCGGGGCGGTTCGTGACGCAGCGGCGCTAAGCGCTGCGCCACCGCTCCTCCGCAGCCCACCCTGCAGCACAGGGAGGAGGGGGTTGGACAGAACGCACGAAGCTCCACTCGCAGAGCGACGCACCGAGTCGGGAGTCGAACCCACGTCCGCCTCTTATCTGTGACATAGACTCAACACTGCCCATAGACTCAACACTGCCCATAGACTCAACACTGCACCATAGACTCAACATTGCCCATAGACTCAACACTGCCCATAGACTCAACACTGCCCATAGACTCAACACTGCCCATAGACTCAACACTGCACCATAGACTCAACACTGCCCATAGACTCAACACTGCCCATAGACTCAACACTGCCCATAGACTCAACACTGCCCATAGACTCAACACTGCACCATAGACTCAACATTGCCCATAGACTCAACACTGCCCATAGACTCAACACTGCAGCAACAGCAGCGACATCGGCGGTGTTGTTATGCTGCTGCACTAGTGGTGTGTTGTTATGCTGCTGCTGCACTAGTGGTGTGTTGTTGTTATGCTGCTGCACTAGTGGTGTGTTGTTGTTATGCTGCTGCTCCACTAGTGGTGTGTTGTTGTTATGCTGCTGCACTAGTGGTGTGTTCTTGTTATGCTGCTGCACTAGTGGTGTGTTGTTGTTATGCTGCTGCACTAGTGGAGTGTTGTTGTTATGCTGCTGCACTAGTGGTGTGTTGTTGTTATGCTGCTGCTGCACTAGTGGTGTGTTGTTGTTATGCTGCTGCACTAGTGGTGTGTTGTTGTTATGCTGCTGCACCAGTGGTGTGTTGTTATGCTGCTGCACTAGTGGTGTGTTGTTATGCTGCTGCACTAGTGGTGTGTTGTTATGCTGCTGCACTGGTGGTGTTGTTATGCTGCTGCTGCACCGGTGGCGTGTTGTTGTTATGCTGCTGCACTAGTGGTGTGTTGTTGTTATGCTGCTGCACTAGTGGTGTGTTGTTGTTATGCTGCTCCACTAGTGGTGTGTTGTTGTTATGCTGCTGCACTAGTGGTGTGTTGTTGTTATGCTGCTGCTGCACTGGTGGTGTGTTGTTGTTATGCTGCTGCACCACTAGTGGTGTGTTGTTGTTATGCTGCTGCACTAGTGGTGTGTTGTTGTTATGCTGCTGCTGCACTAGTGGTGTGTTGTTGTTATGCTGCTGCTGCACTAGTGGTGTGTTGTTGTTATGCTGCTGCTGCACTAGTGGTGTGTTGTTGTTATGCTGCTGCACCACTAGTGGTGTGTTGTTGTTATGCTGCTCCACTAGTGGTGTGTTGTTGTTATGCTGCTGCACTAGTGGTGTGTTGTTGTTATGCTGCTGCACCACTAGTGGTGTGTTGTTGTTATGCTGCTCCACTAGTGGTGTGTTGTTATTATGCTGCACCACTAGTGGTGTGTTGTTGTTATGCTGCTGCTCCACTAGTGGTGTGTTGTTGTTATGCTGCTGCTGCACTAGTGGTGTGTTGTTGTTATGCTGCTGCTCCACTAGTGGTGTGTTGTTGTTATGCTGCTGCACTAGTGGTGTGTTGTTATGCTGCTGCACCACTAGTGGTGTGTTGTTGTTATGCTGCTCCACTAGTGGTGTGTTGTTGTTATGCTGCTGCTGCACTAGTGGTGTGTTGTTGTTATGCTGCTGCTCCACTAGTGGTGTGTTGTTGTTATGCTGCTGCACTAGTGGTGTGTTGTTGTTATGCTGCTGCTGCACTAGTGGTGTGTTGTTGTTATGCTGCTGCTGCACTAGTGGTGTGTTGTTGTTATGCTGCTGCTGCACTAGTGGTGTGTTGTTGTTATGCTGCTGCTGCACTAGTGGTGTGTTGTTGTTATGCTGCTGCTCCACTAGTGGTGTGTTGTTGTTATGCTGCTGCATGTGTGGGGCACCGCCACGTGAACGTCATACACGAAGCAGGCGGCGACGTCCCCGCGGGGGCTGAGCGGGGGGCTAAGCGGGGGCTGAGCGGGGGGCTAAGCGGGGGCTGAGCGGGGGGCTAAGCGGGGGGCTAAGCGGGGGGCTAAGCGGGGGCTGAGCGGGGGATGAGCGGGGGGTCTCCTTCTCCTCCCTCCCACCCGGATGTCCCTGCGAGCCCTGGGGATGTCAGCGGCAGGAATTCGAGGAATTTCCCTCCACCACCGGGACAGCAGAACCACGGTGGTGGTCCGTGGGTGGTAGCACCGCGGTGGCTATGAGATGTTAACTACCTCGCCTGGTGTACAGGAGGTCGTGGGTTCGATCCCGACACTGACGCCTGCTGCTGTATATTTGGAGTTTGCGTGTCTCTCTCTCTCATCATCATCACGGTAGCTAGGAGATGTTGACTACCTCGCCAGGTGTACAGGAGGTCGTGGGTTCGATCCCGACCCTGACGCCTGCTGCTGTATATTTGGAGTTTGCGTGTCTCTCTCTCCGAGGTCGCGTGGATATTTCCCCTCCACATGTCGAATCGGCGTCACGCGTTTCGAGTGTCTGGCCGCTGCTGTAAATTCCCACGTGGTGATGACGATGATCAGCCGCCAAGCGTTCACCTGTGATGGGCATGCCGCTGCTGTTGAAGAGTTACGTAGCTCAGTGGAGCCTCACCTGCTAAGATTGTATGTTTATTGGTTTTTATTAGTTTAGTTTAGAATCACGTATTCACACGGAGCTCCCCATTTGCCCCCCCCCCTCCCCCCACGAGATTCGTTTCGCCCAGAAAAACAGTCTAACCGAGTCTCACGACTGCCTTCCCGGCAGCATCATACCAAGTTGCCGCAATACGGGAAGGAGGGGGGGGTAAGCACTTGCCCCTACAGTCTGTAACAGGCTACACGGGGGATCTTTGTCTCTTTTTGTGCATCTGTGTGTGTGTTTGTGTGTCTCTATGTGTGTGTCTGTGTGTGTGTGTCTGTGTCCGGCAAAACAACCCCCTACCTCCTCGCGGTGCCGGATGGGCAACTCTGTTGTGGACAGTGCTGTGGGGGGAGGTCCAATTTTGATTGGCTCCTCCCCTCATGACATATGTGTCCACCACAGGGGCTAAACGGGGGCTCTGGACGGGTGCGAGGGGCTGGTAACCCCTCCACCTTCAATTAATTACCACGAAACCACGAGTTAAACTGAAATATGTAACTAATAAGCTTGTGCCGGAGGCCCCGGGGGGACCAGGCGTCTATGACGTCTCCTGGCCAATCCCTAATTGGCGGAGCCAGGAGATTGAATATCTCCCCTCGGGGCTCCTCCAGAAACAACAAAAAGCCACTACGGGTGGCCACGTGGAATGTTCGAACGCTCACTGCGGAGGAGAGGCTGCCACTCCTCTGTCGGGAGCTGGACCGGTACCGCCTGGATCTGTGTGGCATTCAGGAGGTCCGGTGGACCGGCTCTGGCTCCTGCCACCATGAGGGGTGGACAATCATCTACTCGTGGCAGCAGACTGCCAAACAACAGGGTGTGGCTCTTCTTTTGAACAAAAGAATGAAGGGGCGTGGGAGCGTGGCGGTGAGGTGTGGGAAGCTGTAAGTCCCAGGCTACTTTGGGCTCGCCTTCCCATCAACCGGAGGCGAGGAATGGTGGTCGTGGTTACTTATGCCCCTACCGAAGATGAACATCCGTGGAGGGATGCAGGCAAAGCCGATGAGTCAGATGCCTTCTATGACCTCCTGTAACAGGTGCTGGCTAAAGTGGCCCCTCGGGATAGAGTTATCATGTTGGGTGACTTCAATGCCCGAGTTGGTCATGATACTGGCACCTGGTCTGGAGTGATTGGAGGGCATTGGCCAGATCAGCTCAATAACAACGGTAGGAGGCTGCTAGATTGTTGTGCAGCCCATGGGCTTGTAATTACCAACACGCTGTTCCGGCATCGGCGCATCCACACAACATCATGGATGCATGCCGGGTCCAAGCAAGAACATCTGCTGGACTACATAGTGACGGACCAGCGGATGCGAGCCCATGTCCTTGACACCAGGACCTACCGTGGAGCTGATCTGCCCTCTGACCATCGACTAGTCATCTGTAAGATGCGCCTGCCATTCTTCCACTCCGGTGGTGGGTGTACACCCAGGACCCCATTCCAACCATAAGTGGCCTGGTCTCAGTTATCTGATGAAAGTTGCAAGCGAGAATTTCATCATCGCTTGCAGCTGGGATTGGCATCGTCCCCTACTCCTCCTGATGTCGAGGGTAAATGGGCGAGGTTTAGGACTGTGACTCATGCAGTTGCAATGGCTGCTTTGGGTACGCTGTCCAGACCCCTTCAGAGACTCTGGCTGACAGAGGAGGTGTTCAGGATGGTTGAGAAAAAGCGACAGGCCCACTGTCATCGGCTACAGAATCCCACGTCAGAGAATGAGGAGGCTTACCGCAGCCTTCGCTCGGAGGTTCGGAGAGCCGTGAGGCGCTGCAAGGATGGGTGGTGGTCGCGGGTTGCTGAGGAGATGGAGTCTGCCTCAGTGGCCCGTGATCACAAATCTCTATTTAACTCCATCAAAAAAGTAATATGCAGCGCCACACCTATTACCATCATTAGGGGAAAAAACGGTGACCCAATCTCCGACCCCCAGGAACAGGTTTGCAGATTTGCTGAGCATTTCTTTGAGGTCCTGGGGGAGGGAAAATCCCTCAGCCAGGAAAACATCGTGGCACAAAGTGAGGATGACCCTGCTGAGGCTGCGGTGCCTCAAATATTGGAAGAAGTCACCCCATGTGAGTGGCTGGCTGAGGTGCCATCTGTTGAGGAAGTACTGAAGGCGATCCGGAGTCTGAGACCAGGAAAGGCAGCGGGCAGAGATGATCTCCCAAGCGAAATGCTGAGGGAGGGCGGCGTTTGTGCACAGACTGCCCTATATGACATCATAACAACAGTCTGGACCACTGGACGGGTTCCGCAGGATTGTAAGGATGCCCTGGTGGTCCCCCTTTTTAAGAAGGGGGACCGCACAGACTGTAACAACTACAGGGGCATCTCACTCCTCAGTGTGCCGGGAAAGGTCCTGGCAAGGATTATTCAGCATCGCCTTGCCAAGCACGCTGAGGAGAGGCTTGCGGAGCCCCAATGCGGTTTCAGGAAAGGGCGGTCCTGCACAGATGCCATATTTTCTGTCCGTCTGCTACAGTGGAGGTGTAGGGAATTCCAACAAGACCTACATCTCTGCTTTATTGACCTGGTCAAGGCCTATGATACCATCAGTAGGCCTGGGCTCTGGGTCGTTCTTCGTGCTTTTGGAGTACCTGACCCTCTGCTCACGATCATTAAGGACCTTCATGATGGTGAGCGGGCCCGGGTAAAACTACGTGGCCGGGAGTCAGAGCCATTCCCTGTACACCTTGGGGTGCGACAGGGATGTCCTCTGGCTCCCACATTATTTAACATCTATTTTGACCACGTAGTTCGTGAAGCCTTCAATAGCTGTACCGGGGGAATCTCCATATGGTACAGATATAATGGGAGGCTAATCGATGCCCGGGTGCGGTCAAGGGATGGCTCCCTATTGCTCAACCACGTTATGTATGCTGATGATTTGGTAATAGCTGCTCAGTCAGAGGAGGAGTTGGAGACGCTGCTGCTGAGACTGGAGCGTGCCACTAAGAGGTGGGGCCTTACCATCAGCCCCACCAAAACTAAGCACCTGCCTGGGTATTTTGTACCATCGGACACTCCACCCCCACAACTCCCAATCGGTGATGGGGCATGTGTGGAGAGAGTGGAGAGTTTCCCATACCTGGGCAGTGTGCTTATGACTGGCTCCAGTTTAACAGCAGAGGTCTCACTCTGAATCAGTCGAGCGGCAATATCTTTTCATCGGTTGTGTAACGCTGTGTGGAAGCTACCTGGTCTGTCGCTCCGCACTAAGCTTCAGGTCTTCTCGGCCACGGTCATTCCCTCCCTTCTCTACGCTTGCGAAACGTGGACCCCCCTAATGGAACATCTTCGCCGGTTAGAAACATTTAGGCTGGCCTGCCTACGATCCATCCTGGGTTTAACCAGACTAAATTGTGTGAGGAGCTCACAAATCCTTGAAAGATCTGGGCAAGGTCCCATCGGTGAGCTCCTCCGGCGGGCAAGGCTGCGATGGCTGGGTCATGTAGCCCGCATGCCCAGCCACCGCATGCCGAAACAGCTTTTGTTTGCCCGGATTGAGGGGGCTCAGCGGGCGCGGCACGGGCTAGAGAAGAGATGGAGTGATGTGGTACAGGAGGACGTGGAGCTGAGTGGACTTGCCGATGACTGGTACCAGCGGTGTCAAGATCGGCCTCTGTGGAGGAGGCTCGTGAAGGATGCTACTGGGCAGTTGGAGGCAGTCGCCCTCCAACAACAACGGAGGGCGGAGGAGCGACGCTCAGAACAACGAGCGGAGCGCCGGGTGGCTAAAGCACAGCAGGTT
>NC_046127.1:1063770-1086270 GCF_010993605.1 Petromyzon marinus | reverse complement strand
CTCTCTCTCTCTGCTGAGAACTCTCTCTCTCTCTGCTGAGAACTCTCTCTCTCTCTGCTGAGAACTCTCTCCTCTCTCTCTCTGCTGAGAACTCTCTCCTCTCTCTCTCTGCTGAGAACTCTCTCTCTCTCTCTGCTGAGAACTCTCTCTCTCTCTCTGCTGAGAACTCTCTCTCTCTCTGCTGAGAACTCTCTCCTCTCTCTCTCTCTGCTGAGAACTCTCTCTCTCTCTGCTGAGAACTCTCTCCCTCTGCTGAGAACTCTCTCTCTCTCTCTGCTGAGAACTCTCTCTCTGCTGAGAACTCTCTCTCTGCTGAGAACTCTCTCTGTGCTGAGAACTCTCTCTCTCTGCTGAGAACTCTCTCTGTGCTGAGAACTCTCTCTCTCTCTCTGCAGAGAACTCTCTCTGTGCTGAGAACTCTCTCTCTCTCTCTGCAGAGAACTCTCTCTCTGCTGAGAACTCTCTCTGTGCTGAGAACTCTCTCTCTCTCTCTCTGCAGAGAACTCTCTCTCTCTGCTGAGAACTCTCTCTCTCTCTCTGCAGAGAACTCTCTCTCTCTCTGCTGAGAACTCTCTCTCTCTGCTGAGAACTCTCTCTCTGCTGAGAACTCTCTCTCTCTGCTGAGAACTCTCTCCTCTCTCTCTCTCTGCTGAGAACTCTCTCTCTCTGCTGAGAACTCTCTCCTCTCTCTCTCTGCTGAGAACTCTCTCCTCTCTCTCTGCTGAGAACTCTCTCTCTCTCTGCTGAGAACTCTCTCCTCTCTCTCTGCTGAGAACTCTCTCTCTCTGCTGAGAACTCTCTCCTCTCTCTCTGCTGAGAACTCTCTCTCTCTGCTGAGAACTCTCTCCTCTCTCTCTGCTGAGAACTATCTCTCTCTCTGCTGAGAACTCTCTCCTCTCTCTCTGCTGAGAACTCTCTCTCTCTCTGCTGAGAACTCTCTCTCTCTGCTGAGAACTCTCTCCTCTCTCTCTCTCTGCTGAGAACTCTCTCCTCTCTCTACTGAGAACTCTCTCTCTCTCTGCTGAGAACTCTCTCTGCTGAGAACTCTCTCTCTCTCTACTGAGAACTCTCTCCTCTCTCTCTCTCTCTGCTGAGAACTCTCTTCTCTCTACTGAGAACTCTCTCTCTCTGCTGAGAACTCTCTCCTCTCTCCCTCTGCTGAGAACTCTCTCCTCTCTCTCTGCTGAGAACTCTCTCTCTCTCTGCTGAGAACTCTCTCTCTCTCTCTGCTGAGAACTCTCTCTCTGCTGAGAACTCTCTCCTCTCTCTGCTGAGAACTCTCTCCTCTCTCTCTGCTGAGAACTCTCTCCTCTCTCTCTCTGCTGAGAACTCTCTCTCTGCTGAGAACTCTCTCTCTCTCTGCTGAGAACTCTCTCTCTCTCTGCTGAGAACTCTCTCTGCTGAGAACTCTCTCCTCTCTCTACTGAGAACTCTCTCTCTCTGCTGAGAACTCTCTCTGCTGAGAACTCTCTCTCTCTCTCTACTGAGAACTCTCTCCTCTCTCTCTCTCTCTGCTGAGAACTCTCCTCTCTCTACTGAGAACTCTCTCTCTCTGTGCTGAGAACTCTCTCCTCTCTCTCTCTCTGCTGAGAACTCTCTCCTCTCTCTCTCTCTGCTGAGAACTCTCCTCTCTCTACTGAGAACTCTCTCTCTGCTGAGAACTCTCTCTGCTGAGAACTCTCTCCTCTCTCTCTCTCTGCTGAGAACTCTCTCCTCTCTCTCTCTCTCTGCTGAGAACTCTCTCTCTCTGCTGAGAACTCTCTCCTCTCTCTCTCTCTGCTGAGAACTCTCTCTCTCTGCTGAGAACTCTCTCTCTGCTGAGAACTCTCTCTCTCTGCTGAGAACTCTCTCCTCTCTCTCTCTCTGCTGAGAACTCTCTCTCTCTCTGCTGAGAACTCTCTCTCTCTCTGCTGAGAACTCTCTCTCTCTGCTGAGAACTCTCTCCTCTCTCCCTCTGCTGAGAACTCTCTCCTCTCTCTCTCTGCTGAGAACTCTCTCCTCTCTCTCTCTCTGCTGAGAACTCTCTCTCTCTGCTGAGAACTCTCTCTCTCTGCTGAGAACTCTCTCTCTCTCTCTGCTGAGAACTCTCTCTCTCTCTCTGCTGAGAACTCTCTCTCTGCTGAGAACTCTCTCTCTCTGCTGAGAACTCTCTCTCTCTCTGCTGAGAACTCTCTCTCTGCTGAGAACCTCTCTCTCTCTCTCTGCTGAGAACCTCTCTCTCTCTCTGCTGAGAACTCTCTCTCTGCTGAGAACTCTCTCCTCTCTCTCTCTGCTGAGAACTCTCTCCTCTCTCTCTCTCTGCTGAGAACTCTCTCTCTCTCTCTGCTGAGAACTCTCTCTCTCTGCTGAGAACTCTCTCTCTCTCTGCTGAGAACTCTCTCTCTCTCTCTGCTGAGAACTCTCTCCTCTCTCTCTCTGCTGAGAACTCTCTCTCTCTGCTGAGAACTCTCTCTCTCTGCTGAGAACTCTCTCTCTCTGCTGAGAACTCTCTCTCTCTGCTGAGAACTCTCTCTATCTGCTGAGAACTCTCTCCTCTCTCTCTCTGCTGAGAACTCTCTCTCTCTCTCTGCTGAGAACTCTCTCTCTCTGCTGAGAACTCTCTCTCTCTCTGCTGAGAACTCTCTCTCTCTCTCTGCTGAGAACTCTCTCCTCTCTCTCTCTGCTGAGAACTCTCTCTCTCTCTGCTAAGAACTCTCTCCTCTCTCTCTCTGCTGAGAACTCTCTCTCTCTCTCTGCTGAGAACTCTCTCTCTCTGCTGAGAACTCTCTCTCTCTGCTGAGAACTCTCTCTCTCTGCTGAGAACTCTCTCTCTCTGCTGAGAACTCTCTCCTCTCTCTCTCTGCTGAGAACTCTCTCCTCTCTCTCTCTGCTGAGAATTCTCTCTCTCTGCTGAGAACTCTCTCTCTGCTGAGAACTCTCTCCTCTCTCCCTCTGCTGAGAACTCTCTCTCTCTCTCTCTGCTGAGACTCTCTCCTCTCTCCCTCTGCTGAGAACTCTCTCTCTCTCTGCTGAGAACTCTCTCTTCTCTCTCTCTGCTGAGAACTCTCTCTCTCTCTCTGCTGAGAACTCTCTCTCTCTCTCTGCTGAGAACTCTCTCTCTCTCTGCTGAGAACTCTCTCTCTCTGCTGAGAACTCTCTCTCTCTGCTGAGAACTCTCTCTCTCTCTGCTGAGAACTCTCTCCTCTCTCTCTGCTGAGAACTCTCTCCTCTCTCTCTCTGCTGAGAACTCTCTCTCTGCTGAGAACTCTCTCTCTGCTGAGAACTCTCTCCTCTCTCCCTCTGCTGAGAACTCTCTCTCTCTCTCTGCTGAGAACTCTCTCCTCTCTCCCTCTGCTGAGAACTCTCTCTCTCTCTGCTGAGAACTCTCTCTCTCTCTGCTGAGAACTCTCTCTCTCTGCTGAGAACTCTCTCCTCTCTCCCTCTGCTGAGAACTCTCTCCTCTCTCTCTCTGCTGAGAACTCTCTCCTCTCTCTCTCTCTGCTGAGAACTCTCTCTCTCTGCTGAGAACTCTCTCTCTCTGCTGAGAACTCTCTCTCTCTCTCTGCTGAGAACTCTCTCTCTCTCTCTCTGCTGAGAACTCTCTCTCTGCTGAGAACTCTCTCTCTCTGCTGAGAACTCTCTCTCTCTCTGCTGAGAACTCTCTCTCTGCTGAGAACTCTCTCTCTCTCTCTGCTGAGAACTCTCTCTCTCTCTGCTGAGAACTCTCTCTCTGCTGAGAACTCTCTCCTCTCTCTCTCTGCTGAGAACTCTCTCCTCTCTCTCTCTCTGCTGAGAACTCTCTCTCTCTCTCTGCTGAGAACTCTCTCTCTCTGCTGAGAACTCTCTCTCTCTCTGCTGAGAACTCTCTCTCTCTCTGCTGAGAACTCTCTCCTCTCTCTCTCTGCTGAGAACTCTCTCTCTCTGCTGAGAACTCTCTCTCTGCTGAGAACTCTCTCTCTCTGCTGAGAACTCTCTCTCTCTGCTGAGAACTCTCTCTCTCTGCTGAGAACTCTCTCCTCTCTCTCTCTGCTGAGAACTCTCTCTCTCTCTCTGCTGAGAACTCTCTCTCTCTGCTGAGAACTCTCTCTCTCTCTGCTGAGAACTCTCTCTCTCTCTCTGCTGAGAACTCTCTCCTCTCTCTCTCTGCTGAGAACTCTCTCTCTCTCTGCTAAGAACTCTCTCCTCTCTCTCTCTGCTGAGAACTCTCTCTCTCTCTCTGCTGAGAACTCTCTCTCTCTGCTGAGAACTCTCTCTCTCTGCTGAGAACTCTCTCTCTCTGCTGAGAACTCTCTCTCTCTGCTGAGAACTCTCTCCTCTCTCTCTCTGCTGAGAACTCTCTCCTCTCTCTCTCTGCTGAGAACTCTCTCTCTGCTGAGAACTCTCTCTCTGCTGAGAACTCTCTCCTCTCTCCCTCTGCTGAGAACTCTCTCTCTCTCTCTCTGCTGAGAACTCTCTCCTCTCTCCCTCTGCTGAGAACTCTCTCTCTCTCTGCTGAGAACTCTCTCTTCTCTCTCTCTGCTGAGAACTCTCTCTCTCTCTGCTGAGAACTCTCTCTCTCTCTCTGCTGAGAACTCTCTCTCTCTCTGCTGAGAACTCTCTCTCTCTGCTGAGAACTCTCTCTCTCTGCTGAGAACTCTCTCTCTCTCTGCTGAGAACTCTCTCCTCTCTCTCTGCTGAGAACTCTCTCCTCTCTCTCTCTGCTGAGAACTCTCTCTCTGCTGAGAACTCTCTCTCTGCTGAGAACTCTCTCCTCTCTCCCTCTGCTGAGAACTCTCTCTCTCTCTCTCTGCTGAGAACTCTCTCCTCTCTCCCTCTGCTGAGAACTCTCTCTCTCTCTGCTGAGAACTCTCTCTTCTCTCTCTCTGCTGAGAACTCTCTCTCTCTCTCTGCTGAGAACTCTCTCTCTCTGCTGAGAACTCTCTCTCTCTGCTGAGAACTCTCTCTCTCTGCTGAGAACTCTCTCCTCTCTCTCTCTGCTGAGAACTCTCTCCTCTCTCTCTCTCTGCTGAGAACTCTCTCTCTGCTGAGAACTCTCTCTCTGCTGAGAACTCTCTCCTCTCTCCCTCTGCTGAGAACTCTCTCTCTCTCTCTGCTGAGAACTCTCTCCTCTCTCCCTCTGCTGAGAACTCTCTCTCTCTCTGCTGAGAACTCTCTCTTCTCTCTATCTGCTGAGAACTCTCTCTCTCTCTGCTGAGAACTCTCTCTCTCTGCTGAGAACTCTCTCCTCTCTCTCTCTGCTGAGAACTCTCTCTCTGCTGAGAACTCTCTCCTCTCTCTCTCTGCTGAGAACTCTCTCTCTCTCTGCTGAGAACTCTCTCCCCTCTCTCTCTCTGTTGACGCCCGCTCGTCGTAGCCAGCAGCAGCAGCAAGACGACATCCACACTGGGGCATCGAGCTGCTGATCATCATCATCATCGCTGCTGATCATCATCATCATCGCTACTGCCATCATCATCGCTGGTGCCATCATCATCATCGCTTCTGCCATCATCATCGCTGGTGTCATCATCATCGCTACTATCATCATCATCGCTGCTTACATCATCATCGCTGCTGATCATCATCGCTGCTGATCATCATCGCTACTGCCATCATCATCATCATCGCTGCTATCATCATCGCTGCTGATCCTCATCATCGCTACTGCTGCTGCTGGGGCCAGGTGCTGTGAGCGAGGAGCTGCGCCTTTGAAGGCTGCCGGCACTGTGGCACACGAGGGGCGTGGGGCCCAGCACCACGCCTGGCCGCCTTTGTCTCCCCCCCCCCCCCAAGTGGCGATGTTCACTCCACACCGCACCAGGCACTCGTTTGAGGCTGAGTCGACGTTACGGGAGGCCCAGGACCAGGTTCAGACACTCGTCACTGCTGGGGTTGGTGGCCGTGAGCGGGAATCGAACTCGGTTCTTGCCGGGTTCGTAGCGCAGCGTAGCGCTAACCACTGCACCATCGCCACCCACACAACCACAACAACAACAACAACCGCCATTCACCACTAAGCGGCGGTCACGTCACCACGGCGCTTGTGCCAGGCTACGTGCACGTTAAGGCCACGTGCTCCCCACACACAAAGAGATCCCCCGTATAGCCTTCAACAGACTGGAAGGGCAAGTGCCGTTAGCGAGTAGCAATCTACGAAGGCTACCCCCACTGTGGCACACGAGGGCATTGTGGGTGGTGGCCAGCAACCACGCACGGCCGCCTTTGTCTCCCCCCGTGGCGATGTTTACTGCACCACCGCACCGGGCAACCCGTTTTAGTGCACACACACACGCGCACGCGTGGGAAAGAAGTCGGCATCGAGACCAACACTGATGATCACAAACCCAGGCGAAGCCGCGCCACGCGGACAGGCGCCGCCGCCGTCTGGCCACTGGACGTCTGTGGGAAATAACAAAAATATAAAGAGCTTTACAGCTCATCAGATTCCTCCGGTATCAACATTCAGATTCTTAGCTGCGCGTCACCCACACTGGCAGTGAACCGACTCGCGCTCTCACGTTGAGCTGGCTCGCACGTCGGGGAGACGTTCGCTGCCACTACCAGCCGTCAGAGCTCACGGATGAGCAAGTGGGTGAGCCATCGAGTGAGCGAGCGACCCAGTGGGTGAGCGACGGAGTGAGTGAGCGAGCCAATGGGTGAGCGAGCGAGTGGGTGAGCGACAGAGTGAGTGAGTGAGCGAGTGGGTGAGTGAACGAGTGAGCGGGTGAGCCATCGAGTGAGCGAGCCAATGGGTGAGCGACAGAGTGAGCGAGCGAGCCAGTGGGTGAGCGATCGAGTGAGTGAGCGACCCAGTGGGTGAGCGATCGAGTGAGCGAGCGAGCCAGTGGGTGAGCGATCGAGTGAGCGGGTGAGCGAGCGAGTGAGTGATCGAGTCATAGAGCGAGTGAGTGAGTGAGTGATCGAGTGAGCGGGTGAGCGAGTGAGTGATCGAGTGATACAGCGAGTGAGTGGGTGAGCGACAGAGTGAGTGAGTGGGTGAGTGAACGAGCGAGCGGGTGGGTGAGGGAGGGAGTGAGTGAGCGAGCGGGCGGGTGGGTGAGCGAGCGGGTGGGTGAGCGAGCGGGTGGGTGAGCGAGCGGGTGGGTGAGCGAGCGGGTGGGTGAGCGATCGAGTGAGCGGGTGGGTGAGGGAGTGGGTGAGCGAGCGGGTGGGTGAGCGAGCGGGTGGGTGAGCGAGCGGGTGGGTGAGCGAGCGGGTGGGTGAGCGAGCTGGTGGGTGAGCGAGCGGGTGGGTGAGCGAGCGGGTGGGTGAGCGAGCGGGTGGGTGAGCGAGCGGGTGGGTGAGCGAGCGGGAGGGTGAGCGAGCGGGTGGGTGAGCGAGCGGGTGGGTGAGCGAGCGGGTGGGTGAGCGAGCGGGTGGGTGAGCGAGTAAACGAGCGAGTGGGTGAGCGTACGAGGAACAGAGAGTGGGGGCACAGAGCGAGGCTGGGTGCGAGTGTGAGGCACGGAGCACCTGTCCCGTGGCGCTGAGAGAGAGAGAAGAGTGACTCATGCACTCAGTGGGAGGGGACTGTCAGCAGCACACGCGCTCACACACACACTCCTAAACCACGTGTTCACTCTCACACACTCTCACACACTCCTAAACCACGTGTTCACTCACACGCACACACACTCCTAAACCACGTGTTCACTCACACGCACACACACTCCTAAACCACGTGTTCACTCACACGCACACACTCCTAAACCACGTGTTCACTCACACACACACTCCTAAACCACGTGTTCACTCTCTCTCACACACTCCTAAACCACGTGTTCACTCTCTCTCACACACTTCTAAACCACGTGTTCACTCTCTCACACACACTCCTAAACCACGTGTTCACTCTCTCTCACACACTCCTAAACCACGTGTTCACTCTCTCTCACACACACTCACACTTCTAAACCACGTGTTCACTCTCTCTCTCACACAATCCTAAACCACGTGTTCACTCTCTCTCACACACTCGTAAACCACGTGTTCACTCTAACTCACACACTCCTAAACCACGTGTTCACTCACACACACACTCCTAAACCACGTGTTCACTCTCTCTCACACACTCCTAAACCACGTGTTTACTCTCTCTCTCTCACACACTCCTAAACCACGTGTTCACTCTCTCTCACACACACTCCTAAACCGCGTGTTCACTCTCACACACTCCTAAACCACGTGTTCACTCTCTTACACACACACACACACACTCCTAAACCACGTGTTCACTCTCACACACACACACTCCTAAACCACGTGTTCACTCTCTTACACACACACACTCCTAAACCACGTGTTCACTCTCTCACACACTCTCACACACACTCTTAAACCACGTGTTCACTCTCTCTCACACACACACACTCTTAAACCACGTGTTCACTCTCTTACACACACACACACACTCCTAAACCACGTGTTCACTCTCTTACACACACACACACTCCTAAACCACGTGTTCACTCTCTCACACACTCTCACTCCTAAACCACGTGTTCACTCTCTTACACACTCTCACACACACTCCTAAACCACGTGTTCACATTCTCTCTCACACACACACACTCCTAAACCATGTGTTCACTCTCTTACACACACACACACTCCTAAACCACGTGTTCACTCTCACACACACACACTCCTAAACCACGTGTTCACTCTCTCTCACACACACACACACTCCTAAACCACGTGTTCACTCTCTCACACACACACACTCCTAAACCACGTGTTCACTCTCTCTCACACTCCTAAGAAGAAGAATGAGAAACACTGCACGTCGATTCTAAATGTGGAGGGGAAAACCCGGAGGAGCCGGAGGACAAAATCCACGCGACCACGTGGAGAGAGAGGGAGACACGCAAATTACAGCAGCAGTCGTCAGGGTTGAGATCGTACCCACAACCTCCTGTACACCAGGCGAGGTGGTTAACATCTCCTAGCCACCGTGATGATGATGAGAGAGACACGCAAATTACAGCAGCAGGCGTCAGGGTCGGGATCGTACCCACGACCTCCTGCACACCAGGCGAGGTAGTTAATATCTCATAGCCACCGTGATGATGAGAGAGACACCGCAAACTCCAAATATACAGCAGCAGGCGTCAGGGTCGGGATCGAGCCCACGACCTCCTGTATACCAGGCGAGGTAGTTAACATCTCATAGCCACCGTGATGATGATGAGAGAGAGATACGCAAACTCCAAATATACAGCAGCAGGCGTCAGGGTTGGGATCGAACCCACGACCTCCTGTACACCAGGCGAGGTAGTTAACATCGCATAGCCACCGTGATGATGAGAGAGAGAGAGACACGCAAACTCCAAATATACAGCAGCTGGCGTCAGGGTCGGGATCGATCCCACGACCTCCTGCACACCAGGCGATGGAATTAACATCTCCTAGCCACCGTGACCACGAACTGCGAGAAATGTGGGCAGGACCCTCTTGAAAACTGAGCCATGAGACTCGGTGAGGATGATGAATACGACGATGATGATGAGGATCGTCACAGAAATCCCGGCGTCACCGTTTTGTCTCAGTGAAAGATTCCTCGGCGAATGATTCCACCTCCTTCACGTCTTTGTCTCTCTGCTTCAGCAAAAAGCAAATCGGTAAGGGACCGGCTTCGACGTTGAGTGTCTCATCATCATCATCAGCATCATCAGCATCATCAGCATCATCAGCAGCAGGAGGCTCTGCTTGAAGCGATGGTGCTGAAGTGTCGCAGATGTTCACAGGCGCCCTCCCCACCCCCTCCTCTCTCGACGATGATGCACAACGCGGAGCGATCATCATCATCATCTGGCATTGTTCACCAGCCCAGCCTCCCACACACACACCACCACCACCGACGCTACGGTATTCGTAAATAAATAAATAAAATACAAAAATTTTTATAACTTCGACAGTTTATTTCTTATTTTTAGTATCATTTTTATTTTACTATAATATTTATTATGATATTAATTATGATATTAATCATTATTATTATTATTCTCACGGGGGATGAGTGAGGTTGCCGTGGCGTGAAGCACGGACGACGCTGAGAGGCTCGCCACGCGGTGACCGGGGGCGGGTGGCGGAGGGATGCACGACACGGCGATATATATACTAATATATACTACTATATATACTAATATAAACTAGTATTTGTTAGTATGTATGTACTAGTATATATATACTAATATATACTAGTACAAATATACTAATATATACTAGTATTTGTTAGTATATTTACTAGTACATACATACTAATATAAACTAGTATTTGTTAGTATGTATACTAGTATATATACTAATATAAACTAGTATTTGTTAGTATGTATACTAGTATATATAGTAATATATATACTAGTATTTGTTAGTATGTATACTAGTATATATACTAATATATACTAGTATTTGTTAGTATGTATACTAGTATATATAGTATATATATAGTAATATATATACTAGTATTTGTTAGTATGTATACTAGTATATATACTAATATAAACTAGTATTTGTTATATTCTTAGTTTTTTCGGTAAAGTCACGTAAAGTCACGTGACTTTACCGAAAAAACTAAGAATATGGATTACTGCAGTCACGAAAGCTTTAAATCAAAATTTAGTATTTGTTAGTATACATACGAGTCTATGTGTATACTAGTATATATAGTAATATATATACTAGTATTTGTTAGTATACATACGAGTCTATGTGTATACTAATATAAACTAGTATTTGTTAGTATACATACGAGTCTATGTGTATACTAATATAAACTAGTATTTGTTAGTATACATACGAGTCTATGTGTATACTAGTATATATACTAATATATATACTAGTATTTGTTAGTATACATACTAGTATATATACTAATATAAACTAGTATTTGTTAGTATGTATACTAGTATATATACTAATATAAACTAGTATTTGTTATATTCTTAGTTTTTTCGGTAAAGTCACGTAAAGTCACGTGACTTTACCGAAAAAACTAAGAATATGGATTACTGCAGTCACGAAAGCTTTAAATCAAAATTTAGTATTTGTTAGTATACATACGAGTCTATGTGTATACTAGTATATATAGTAATATATATACTAGTATTTGTTAGTATACATACGAGTCTATGTGTATACTAATATAAACTAGTATTTGTTAGTATACATACGAGTCTATGTGTATACTAATATAAACTAGTATTTGTTAGTATACATACGAGTCTATGTGTATACTAATATAAACTAGTATTTGTTAGTATACATACGAGTCTATGTGTATACTAGTATATATACTAATATATATACTAGTATTTGTTAGTATACATACTAGTATATATACTAATATAAACTAGTATTTGTTAGTATGTATACTAGTATATATACTAATATAAACTAGTATTTGTTAGTATGTATACTAGTATATATAGTAATATATACTAGTATTTGTTAGTATACATACTAGTCTATGTGTATACTAGTATATATAGTAATATATATACTAGTATTTGTTAGTATACATACGAGTCTATATACTAATATAAACTAGTATTTGTTAGTATACATACGAGTCTATGTGTATACTAGTGGACATCGCCGTCTGTTGTACCAACACCGCCATCGTGACCCCTCCCCTCGTGTTCACCTCCCTGATGGGGCCAAGGTCCACACCCCCCGCCCCGCCCCTCGCTGGCCGTGACCGCGAGGGCCTCGGGGGGCCCCAGAGGCCTCGCTCAGAGCCCGGCCGGCAGCGCCCCCCGCCCCCCACCACCACCCCCCACACCACCACCCCCCACACCACCCCCTCCACCCCCCCCACCACCACCCTCCACCACCCCCCTCCACTATCAACAGGCGCGGTCCCCGGGGCTCGCCGAAGCAGCAGCGCCGCTCGCTCCGTTAGCGCGGCGCAGCTGTGAGACGCAGCGCCCGGCACACTCGGGGGTGGGTGGGTGAGTGGGTGGGTGGGTGAGTGGGTGGGTGAGTGGGTGAGTGAGTGGGTGGGTGAGTGGGTGGGTGAGTGAGTGGGTGGGTGAGTGAGTGGGTGGGTGAGTGGGTGGGTGAGTGAGTGGGTGGGTGAGTGAGTGAGTGGGTGAGTGGGTGGGTGAGTGGGTGAGCGGGTGGGTGAGTGGGTGGGTGAGTGGGTGGGTGGGTGAGTGAGTGGGTGGGTGAGTGGGTGGGTGAGTGGGTGGGTGAGTGGGTGAGCGGGTGGGTGAGCGGGTGGGTGAGTGGGTGAGTGAGTGGGTGGGTGAGTGGGTGGGTGAGTGGGTGGGTGGGTGAGTGGGTGGGTGAGTGGGTGAGCGGGTGGGTGAGTGGGTGGGTGAGTGGGTGGGTGGGTGGGTGAGTGAGTGGGTGGGTGAGTGGGTGGGTGAGTGGGTGGGTGAGTGGGTGAGCGGGTGGGTGAGTGGATGGGTGAGTGGGTGAGTGAGTGGGTGGGTGAGTGGGTGGGTGAGTGGGTGGGTGGGTGAGTGGGTGGGTGAGTGGGTGAGCAGGTTGGTGAGTGGGTGGGTGAGTGGGTGGGTGTGTTGGTGAGTGAGTGGGTGGGTGAGTGGGTGGGTGAGTGGGTGGGTGAGTGGGTGAGTGAGTGGGTGAGCGGGTGGGTGAGTGGGTGAGTGAGTGGGTGGGTGAGTGGGTGGGTGAGTGGGTGGGTGGGTGAGTGGGTGGGTGAGTGGGTGGGTGAGCGGGGGGGTGGGTGAGCGGGGGGGTGGGTGAGCGGGTGAGTGGGTGGGTGAGCGGGTGAGTGGGTGGGTGAGCGGGTGGGTGAGCGGGTGGGTGGGTGAGCGGGTGAGTGGGTGGGTGAGTGGGTGGGTGAGCGGGTGGGTGAGTGGGTGGGTGGGTGAGTGGGTGGGTGAGTGGGTGAGCGGATGGGTGAGTGGGTGAGCGGGTGGGTGAGTGGGTGGGTGGGTGGGTGAGTGGGTGGGTGGGTGGGTGAGTGGGTGGGTGGGTGAGTGGGTGGGTGAGTGGGTGGGTGAGTGGGTGGGTGAGTGGGTGGGTGAGTGGATGGGTGAGTGGGTGGGTGAGTGGGTGGGTGAGTGGGTGGGTGAGTGGGTGGGTGAGTGGGGAGACGGCGCCTCGAGTCCGACGCTGGGACACGTGAGAAGTCGCAAAGCGGCAATCAAACTCCCCCTCCCCCTCGTCTCCCTTTATCTCTCATTCACTCTTCTCTCATTCACTCGTCACACTCACCCCCACTCTCCCTAACTCCCTCCCTCTCCCTCTGTCACTTTCTCTCCCAGCACCCCCCTCACTCCCTCCCCCTGCCCCTATCACTCTCCCTCCCCACTCTTTATCTCCCTCCCTAACTCTCTCACTCCCTCCCCCACCTCCCTCTCCCCCTCTCCCTCCCCACTCTTTATCTCCCTCCCTAACTCTCTCACTTTCTCCCCCCACCTCTCCCTTCCGCACTGGACGCTGCCCTCGGCCGTGTGGCTCAGCCGAGTCTCTCCCCCAACCCCCCCCGGGAGTCGCCGGACTCGCGTGAGCTCTGCTCCTCACTCTGTCTATCGTTGTTGATGTATCCTCAAATCTGGTAACTCAATTTTTATCGTTGTTGATGTATCCTCAAATCTGGTAACTCAATTTCTATCGTTGTTGATGTATCCTCAAATCTGGTAACTACATTTTTATCGTTGTTGATGTATCCTCAAATCTGGTAACTCAATTTCTATCGTTGTTGATGTATCCTCAAATCTCGTAACTCAATTTCTATCGTTGTTGATGTATCCTCAAATCTGGTAACTCAATTTCTATCGTTGTTGATGTATCCTCAAATCTGGTAACTCAATTTTTATCGTTGTTGATGTATCCTCAAATCTGGTAACTCAATTTTTATCGTTGTTGATGTATCCTCAAATCTGGTAAATCAATTTCTATCGTTGTTGATGTATCCTCAAATCTGGTAACTCAATTTTTATCGTTGTTGATGTATCCTCAAATCTGGTAACTCAATTTCCATCGTTGTTGATGTATCCTCAAATCTGGTAACTCAATTTCTATCGTTGTTGATGCATCCTCAAATCTGGTAACTCAATTTCTATCGTTGTTGATGTATCCTCAAATCTCGTAACTCAATTTCTATCGTTGTTGATGTATCCTCAAATCTGGTAACTCAATTTCTATCGTTGTTTATGTATCCTCAAATTTCGTAACTCAATTTCTATCGTTGTTGATGTATCCTCAAATCTGGTAACTCAATTTCTATCGTTGTTGATGTATCCTCAAATCTGGTAACTCAATTTTTATCGTTGTTGATGTATCCTCAAATCTGGTAACTCAATTTTTATCGTTGTTGATGTATCCTCAAATCTGGTAACTCAATTTTTATCGTTGTTGATGTATCCTCAAATCTGGTAACTCAATTTCTATCGTTGTTGATGTATCCTCAAATCTGGTAACTCAATTTCTATCGTTGTTGATGTATCCTCAAATCTGGTAACTCAATGTCTATCGTTGTTGATGTATTCTCAAATCTGGTAACTCAATTTCTATCGTTGTTGATGTATCCTCAAATCTGGTAACTCAATTTCTATCGTTGTTGATGTATCCTCAAATCTGGTAACGCAATTTCTATCGTTGTTGATATATCCTCAAATCTGGTAACTCAATTTCTATCGTTGTTGATGTATCCTCAAATCTGGTAACGCAATTTCTATCGTTGTTGATATATCCTCAAATCTGGTAACTCAATTTCTATCGTTGTTGATATATCCTCAAATCTGGTAACTCAATTTCTATCGTTGTTGATATATCCTCAAATCTGGTAACTCAATTTCTATCGTTTTTGATGTATCCTCAAATCTCGTAACTCAATTTTTATCGTTGTTGATGTATCCTCAAATCTGGTAACTCAATTTCTATCGTTGTTGATGTATCCTCAAATCTGGTAACTCAATTTTTATCGTTGTTGATGTATCCTCAAATCTGGTAACTCAATTTTTATCGTTGTTGATGTATCCTCAAATCTGGTAACTCAATTTTTATCGTTGTTGATGTATCCTCAAATCTGGTAACTCAATTTTTATCGTTGTTGATGTATCCTCAAATCTGGTAACTCAATTTTTATCGTTGTTGATGTATCCTCAAATCTGGTAACTCAATTTTTATCGTTGTTGATGTATCCTCAAATCTGGTAACTCAATTTATATCGTTGTTGATATATCCTCAAATCTGGTAACTCAATTTCTATCGTTGTTGATATATCCTCAAATCTGGTAACTCAATTTCTATCGTTTTTGATGTATCCTCAAATCTCGTAACTCAATTTTTATCGTTGTTGATGTATCCTCAAATCTGGTAACTCAATTTCTATCGTTGTTGATGTATCCTCAAATCTGGTAACTCAATTTTTATCGTTGTTGATGTATCCTCAAATCTGGTAACTCAATTTTTATCGTTGTTGATGTATCCTCAAATCTGGTAACTCAATTTTTATCGTTGTTGATGTATCCTCAAATCTGGTAACTCAATTTTTATCGTTGTTGATGTATCCTCAAATCTGGTAACTCAATTTTTATCGTTGTTGATGTATCCTCAAATCTGGTAACTCAATTTTTATCGTTGTTGATGTATCCTCAAATCTGGTAACTCAATTTATATCGTTGCTGATGTATTCTCAAATCTGGTAACTCAATTTCTATCGTTTTTGATGTATCCTCAAATCTAGTAACTAAATTTTTACCCGCTTCCCAATGTGCTATCGACTGCAAACTTGGTATACTTCGTCATAATAAAGGTTTTTGGGTTAGATCGCGTTGTTTATAAATGTGTCGTAACCCTCCACCACCCGACACGGCCAATCAGCATAAAAGTGTGTCACGTTGACAAAAGACAAATAATTCACTACTTTAGCCCACCGGTGTGTTGAAGAGTGAATCCACAACATTTACAGTTTGCGTAGTACGACGTTTTGCTGGTAATTACATCCAGCATCATCGGGCAATTCGCCAGAATGGTAAAGCCCTCACTTGCTCCCGGTTTTAAATAGAGCAGCAGGGTGACTTCATCACTTAACTCATATCAGGTGCAGTGATTTGAGGCAGAAGGGGGGTATTGTGATTATATAATCGATTGATAATCAGTCAATGGTTATGATTAGTAATAAGTTGTAGATTAGTAATTAGTTGTAATGTGTGTTATTGTGATTATATGCTACGTTAGTAATCCGTTAATTAGTATGTGTTTCCCCTATAAGAAATTGGAATATGTATTATTTAATAATACGCTTCCAAGCCACACTAAGCCTGTAGCTGTCAGAGCGATTAAAGTTATTTCTATTTCTCTCAATTTCAATGGATTCTCTAATTAGTCTTTGCCAGTAATAATTACTTTTACACAACACTTCAACGTTATCAAAATCAATTGAGTGTCCTTGTTGACAAGCATGTTCTGCCACTGCCGACAGTTGTGTTTGAGATAATTTAATATTTCTTTGGTGTTCTTTTAGTCTTATGCTGATGTTACATCCCGTCTGTCCAATATAGCATCTGCCACAAACAATTAATCCGATATACACCTTCTGTTGATAATTTAGGTAATTCGTCTTTAGTGCAAGATACTAGTTTTTGAATTTTGTATACTGTACCAAATCTTACTGTAATGTTTTGCTTTTGTCAGTTACTCCGGTGTTCGTGTTGCGCGTGGCACGTGAAGCGCCACGTGCCACGTGGGTAGTGTCTGTGACGTGCACACGTGACGTTTTACTCCACGTGACTTTGTATCGAAATCGGCTCCAGTGCTTTCGCTGCTGGCAGCAATGAAAGTGTTTCAAAACTCAAAACGCTCTCTCGCTCTCTCCACTCTCTCTCTCCAATCTCTACCCCCCCTCTCCTTCCCAATCTCTCTCGCCCGCCCCCTCTCCCTCCCCACTCTTCTCACTCTCTCCTCCCCTCTCCCTCCCTCTCCCACTCCTCTCACTCTCTCCTCCCCTCTCCCTCCCTCTCCCACTCCTCTCACTCTCTCCTCCCCTCTCCCTCCCTCTCCCACTCCTCTCACTCTCTCCTCCCCTCTCCCTCCCTCTCCCACTCCTCTCACTCTCTCCTCCCCTCTCCCTCCCTCTCCCACTCCTCTCACTCTCTCCTCCCCTCTCCCTCCCTCTCCCACCCCTCTCACTCTCTCCTCCCCTCTCTCTCCCTCTCCCACTCCTCTCACTCTCTCCTCCCCTCTCTCTCCCTCTCCCACTCCTCTCACTCTCTCCTCCCCTCTCTCTCCCTCTCCCACTCCTCTCACTCTCTCCTCCCCTCTCCCTCCCACTCCTCTCACTCTCTCCTCCCCTCTCTCTCCCTCTCCCACTCCTCTCACTCTCTCCTCCCCTCTCCCTCCCTCTCCCACTCCTCTCACTCTCTCCTCCCCTCTCCCTCCCTCTCCCACTCCTCTCATTCTCTCCTCCCCTCTCCCTCCCTCTCCCACCCCTCTCACTCTCTCCTCCCCTCTCCCTCCCTCTCCCACTCCTCTCACTCTCTCCTCCCCTCTCCCTCCCTCTCCCACTCCTCTCACTCTCTCCTCCCCTCTCTCTCCCTCTCCCACTCCTCTCACTCTCTCCTCCCCTCTCCCTCCCACTCCTCTCACTCTCTCCTCCCCTCTCTCTCCCTCTCCCACTACTCTCACTCTCCCCTCTCCCTCCCTCTCCCACTCCTCTCACTCTCTCCTCCCCTCTCTCTCCCTCTCCCACTCCTCTCACTCTCTCCTCCCCTCTCTCTCCCTCTCCCACCCCTCTCACTCTCTCCTCCCCTCTCTCTCCCTCTCCCACTCCTCTCACTCTCTCCTCCCCTCTCCCTCCCACTCCTCTCACTCTCTCCTCCCCTCTCTCTCCCTCTCTCACTCCTCTCACTCTCTCCTCCCCTCTCCCTCCCTCTCCCACCCCTCTCACTCTCTCCTCCCCTCTCCATCCCTCTCCCACTCCTCTCACTCTCTCCTCCCCTCTCCCTCCCTCTCCCACTCCTCTCACTCTCTCCTCCCCTCTCCCTCCCTCTCCCACTCCTCTCACTCTCTCCTCCCCTCTCTCTCCCTCTCCCACTCCTCTCACTCTCTCCTCCCCTCTCTCTCTCTCTCCCACTCCTCTCACTCTCTCCTCCCCTCTCCCTCCCTCTCCCACTCCTCTCACTCTCTCCTCCCCTCTCTCTCCCTCTCCCACTCCTCTCACTCTCTCCTCCCCTCTCTCTCCCTCTCCCACCCCTCTCACTCTCTCCTCCCCTCTCCCTCCCTCTCCCACTCCTCTCACTCTCTCCTCCCCTCTCCCTCCCTCTCCCACTCCTCTCACTCTCTCCTCCCCTCTCCCTCCCTCTCCCACTCCTCTCACTCTCTCCCCCCTCTCTCTCCCTCTCCCACTCCTCTCACTCTCTCCTCCCCTCTCCCTCCCACTCCTCTCACTCTCTCCTCCCCTCTCTCTCCCTCTCCCACTCCTCTCACTCTCTCCTCCCCTCTCCCTCCCTCTCCCACTCCTCTCACTCTCTCCTCCCCTCTCCCTCCCTCTCCCACTCCTCTCACTCTCTCCTCCCCTCTCCCTCCCTCTCCCACTCCTCTCACTCTCTCCTCCCCTCTCCCTCCCTCTCCCACTCCTCTCACTCTCTCCTCCCCTCTCTCTCCCTCTCCCACTCCTCTCACTCTCTCCTCCCCTCTCTCTCCCTGGACACGACTGCCGCGACGCGCGCGTGACTGTGACGGCACTGATTGTCCACCAACAGTCCGTGAGGGCTATACGGGGCACCTTTGTCTTTGTGCTACGTGGGGAGCGGTGGGGCAGCGGTTAGCGCGTTGCGCTACGAAAGCCGACTATGACCCGAGTTCGATTCGCGCTCACGGCCAACACCGTTGACGATTATCTGAACCGGTCCTGGGCCTCCCCTAGGTCGACTCAGCCTCCAATGAGCGCCTGGTGCGGTGTGTAAACATCGCCGCTGGAGAGACAAAGGCGGCCGGGGCGTGGTGCTGGCCACCCCCCCCCCCCCCCTCGTGTACCGTTCCGGCCTTCATAGGTGCTCACTCACAGCACTTGCCCCGACAGTCTGTTAAGGCTATACGGGGGATCTTTGTCTTGCATAGTGTAGTACGTATAGTGTAGTGTATGTAGTGTAGTGTATGTAGTGTAGTGTGTGTGTCGATTGTGTAGTGTCGTGTACCGTGTGTGTAATGTAAAGTATGTAGTATAGTGTAGAGTGCGTGTAGAGTATAGTGTAGACTGTAGAGTGTGTAGTGTACTGTGTAGTGTAGAGTGTGTAGTGTACTGTGTAGAGTGTGTAGTGTAGTGTGTAGTGTACTGTGTAGTTTACTGTGTAGTGTAGAGTCTGTAGTATACTGTGTAGTGTAGAGTGTGTAGTGTACAGTCTGTAGTATACTGTGTAGTGTAGTGTCTAGAGTGTGGTGTAGAGTGTGTAGTTTAGAGTGTGTAGTGTAGAGTGTAGTGTAGAGTGTGTAGTGTGTACTGTGTAGTGTAGAGTGTAGTGTAGTGTCTAGAGTGTAGTGTGTACTGTGTAGTGTAGAGTGTGTACTGTGTAGTGGTGTGTACTGTGTAGTGTCTAGAGTGTAGTGTGTACTGTGTAGTGTAGTGTAGAGTGTGTAGTGTATACTGTGTAGTGTAGTATCTAGAGTGTAGTGTGTACTGTGTAGTGTAGTGTACTGTGTAGTGTCTAGAGTGTAGTGTGTACTGTGTAGTGTAGAGAGTGTAGTGTAGACTGTGTAGTGTGTACTGTGTAGTTTAGAGTGTAGTGTAGAGTGTGTAGTATACTGTGTAGTGTAGACTGTGTAGTGTAGAGTGTAGTGTAAAGTGTGTAGTATACTGTGTAGTGTATACTGTGTAGTGTAGACTGTGTAGTGCAGTGTGTACTGTGTAGTGTGTGCGTGACTCTGAAACAACGCACTCGACACCACCACGACTGCCAGCACGTGACGTGAACGCCACGTGCCTTGTTGTCTCGGCGCGGTGCAGGGTGGGGGGCTCCCAGTTGGCAGCCGCGAGTTCAACTCCAGGTCGTGATGGGGGCGGTGGGGGAGACAGCCCAATGATCATCTCTGCCTCCCTCCCTGCGGATACCACTGTCTGTGTGTGTGTCCGCTGGTCATGTAGCCCGCATGCCCAGCCACCGCATGCCGAAACAGCTTTTGTTTGCGAAACGTGGACCCCCCTAATGGAACATCTTCGCCGGTTAGAAACATTTAGGCTAGCCTGCCTACGATCCATCCTGGGTTTAACCAGGCTGGATTGTATGAGGAGCTCACAAATCCTTGAAATATCTGGGCAAGGTCCCATCGGTGAGCTCCTCCGGCGGGCAAGGCTGCTATGGCTGGGTCATGTAGCTTGCATGCCCAGCCACCGCATGCCGAAACAGCTTTTGTTCAGCCGGATTGAGGGGGCTAAACGGGCGCGGCACGGGCTAGAGAAGAGATGGAGTGATGTGGTGCAGGAGGACGTGGAGCTGAGTGGACTTGCCGATGACTGGTACCAGCGGTGTCAAGATCGGCCTCTGTGGAGGAGGCTCGTGAAGGACGCTACTGGGCAGTTGGAGGCAGTCGCCCTCCAACAACAACGGAGGACGGAGGAGCGACGCTCACAACAACGAGCGGAGCGCCGGGTGGCTAAAGCACAGCAGGTTGGCACAGTAGGGGGCACAGGTGGTGCATCAGCCAGTCATCTCAGTCAGTCGACCCGTGGCACCTGGGTCTGCCCCGTGACCTCCTGCCAGCGGGCGTTCGACACTTCACGTGGCCTCAAGGTGCACATGGCCTGGCACAAGCGTCGTGGTGACGTCACCGCCACTTAGTGGCGAATGGCGGTTGTTGTTGTATGTCTGTGTGTGTCTGTGTGTGTGTATGTGTGTTTCTGTGTGTGTCTGTGTGTGTGACTGCTGTCTGTGTTACTGTGTGTGTCTCCTAGGTCCACTCAGCCTCAAATGAGTACTTGGTGCGCTGTGTAAACATCGCCACTGGGTAGACAAAGGCGGCCCGGCTTGGTGCTGGCCACCCACCCCCTCGTGTGCCACAGTGCCGGTAGCCTTCATAGATGCTCGCTAACAGCACTTGCCCCGTGAATCTGTGAAAACCCATATGGGGGACCTTTGTCTTTAGGATGGGGTAGGAGGGAGGCAACAGAGGTTGTCCTATGGGTACACTCGTCCCCTCCCCCACCCCCGCCATAGGAATGTGGAATTTCCACCACTGGCTCTGTCTCTAATTCAGTATCCCTGTGGTTTTGCTGTAGGAAAAGTGTCAACTTACCAGACAGAGAGAGAGAGTGCCACAGGGAGAGATAACCAGAGAGAGAGATAGAGAGATAGCTAGAGAGAGAGATAGAGAGAGATAGAGAGATAACCAAAGAGAGAGATAGAGAGATAGCTAGAGAGATAGCTAGAGAGAGAGATAGAGAGAGATAACCAGAGAAATAGCTAGAGAGAGATAACCAGAGAAATAGCTAGAGAGAGATAACCAGAGAGAGATAGCTAGAGAGATAGCTAGATGGAGAGATAGAGAGATAGAGAGAGCTGGAGAGATAGCTAGAGAGAGATAACCAGAGAGAGAGCTAGAGAGATAGCTAGAGAGAGAGAGATGGAGAGATAGAGAGAGCTGGAGAGAGATAGAGAGAGCTGGAGAGATAGCTAGATAGAGAGAGATAACCAGAGAGAGAGCTAGAGAAATAGCTAGAGAGAGAGCTAGATGGAGAGATAGAGAGAGCTGGAGAGAGAGAGCTGGAGAGATAGCTAGATAGAGAAAGATAAACAGAGAGAGCTAGATAGAGAGAGCTAGAGAGATAGCTATATGGAGAGAGAGATAGAGAGAGCTGGAGATAGCTAGAGAGATAGCTAGATGGAGAGAGATAACCAGAGAGAGAGATAGCTAGAGAGATAGCTAGATGGAGAGAGAGAGATAGAGATAGCTAGAGAGATAGCTAGATGGAGAGAGATAACCAGAGAGAGATAGAGATAGCTAGAGAGATAGCTAGATGGAGAGAGAGCGATAGAGAGAGATAGAGAGAGCTAGAGAGATAGCTAGATGGAGAGAGAGATAGAGAGAGCTGGAGAGAGAGAGAGCTGGAGAGATAGCTAGATGGAGAGAGAGAGATAACCAGAGAGAGAGCTAGATAGAGAGAGCTAGAGAGATAGCTAGATGGAGAGAGATAGAGAGAGCTAGAGAGATAGAGATATAGAGAGAGATAGAGAGATAGCTAGATGGAGAGAGAGATAGAGAGAGAGATGGAGAGAGAGATAGCTAGATGGAAAGAGAGATAGAGAGAGATAGAGAGAGATAGCTAGATGGAGAGAGAGATAGAGAGAGATAGATGGAGAGAGATAGCTAGATGGAGAGAGAGATAGAGAGAGATAGAGAGATAGCTAGATGGAGAGAGATAGAGAGAGCTGGAGAGAGATAGAGAGAGATAGAGAGAAAGATAGATGTAGATAGAGAGAGATAGAGAGATGGAGAGAGATGGAGAGAGATGGAGAGAGATGGAGAGAGAGATAGCTGTAGAGAGAGATATGTATAGAGATAGAGAGATGTAGAGAGAGATAGAAAGATAGAGATATGTAGAGAAAGATATGTAGAGAGATGTAGAGAGATGTA